>PQWD01006737.1:0-84528 GCA_019425675.1 Leucinodes orbonalis | reverse complement strand
TCAACACGTACCTACTTATTACGTTATTATTAGGAATTTTTCAGACTCAAAGTAGGTACGACACGACGATTACCTTCGATAAATTCTATCGGTAAAACTATAAGGCGGGTCATAAAAACAATAAAAAGAGACTACGGCAAGCACAGAACGATTTATGCGACGAGGTCATTCAGAATTAACGGATTATCTGTGCATTGCTTTTGTTGCGCGTCGTTGCATTACGCATTTTATGTCTAATTCACGTAAAGGACATGCTTCACAAGTAGCCTGTTTATAGCTCACCTTGAGTCCAAGGAATCGATTTTCAACTATATCTATACTCCAATCCCATGCTGACCACCCAACTTATTTCAAGTTTCCACACTGCCCAGTGCTTCGGGACTAATAGCGGCTTGTCTTGGCACTTGGAATTTGCAACGACTGGACCGAAATAAAAGAGGAGGTGATTAAAATAAGGCAACGAACGAAATTCATACTGTGTCACTTGTTATTACAGCCAAAAGATTTAAAGTCGGTTATCATGAAAGGTACCTTTAATAATTTATATCTAAAAACACTTGGATAGTCTTTCTGTTGATTGCAGGTCGCGTGTCATTTATAAATTCCAGCCGAGGTATTGCAGCCGGGTCCTCCAAAACACCTGACTCGTACTGAAAACCAAAATATGCGATGTCCATTGCTTGCAGGTAGGATAAATAGGTTTTATCCATTAAAACTCAAAGCCAACAAAGTCCAAAAACATATTTTAAAAACTTATAAAGTACAAATTTCGATTTAATAATTTTAAGGGCACAAATTACCTTATGTGCATTATATTTTCGTCGGTGGACCAAGGTGCTTTAGAGTCGCGGACACGGGATATTTTCCTGTTTTGCATATTCTATCAATCGCTTCTTCCTGGAATCTCTCGAAAATTCTGGCATCCTCCACGGCGCTATTACCTAATAATATTTTGTATTAACTTAATAGTAATTAACTGTCATATTTAGTATCATAGATATTGAGTGTCATAGAAATACATGAATAACATACTTCCCTTCAGGCCATAATGAATATACGCTTAATTCAAGCGAACTTGATCATTTCCTTGCCAGTTGCACATGAGATATTACCTATGGAAATTGGAGATTTGAAAATATTCCTATTAATAAGCTATTCTAAATAGGTAAATGCACAATAAGACTATACTTACTTTGCACAATTTCTTAGCTGCATTTACTATGCCGACCGAGATGCAGGGGCGAGCTAGTGACGTGCCCAAGTATAACGACTTTCGTAGATGAACCCAACTGCACTGCCGGCAGCATATAATTTACTACAACTCTTTGCAAGTCTTCCACGATCACCTACTTGAAAAACAATAGGTTATTATTAAGTGGGCCTGTACCATTTAAACCATTGTTCTACTTTTCTCTCTCGTCTTCCTGTGATCAGCGACACATTTTTTAACTAAAGTATTTAAAAAAACTTTCTTACAGACTGTTTTTAAGTGTAAGCCTATAAACCTATCACTACATGGTATAAAACAAAGTCACTTTTTCTGTCCATATTTTCATGTGCGCTTAATCATATAAGACTACGCAACGGATTTTCATGGGTTTTTATAATGGATAGAGTAACTCAAGAGGTAGGTTTATTTGTAAAAAAACAATCATTAAATAGTGAGAAATACTGTCTTTTGAGGTTTCTAATATGATGTCGTAAATAAGTTATTTCATTCCGCTTCATTGCAAAGCAGGCTGAACCTCTACAAGAATTTCAGAATAATGTACGAAGTAGTGTCCACATTTGAAAAGGTCTGAGGAACACTCCTCGATGAATTATAATCTCTTGGATATCCACATAAAGTTTTTGTCATTTACTTTTGACAAATAATGGCTAATTTTCCAAGCGACTGTAACAATACGCACTCATGCCAGTATCCATTAAATACATGTTGATATAATAGCTCATAGACCCTTACAGCCCACGAAGGAATACAGCATATAATTTAAATAAATTTTAACAAAAATACTTATTCGAAAAATTGCGAGACGTAGCGCTTGCATCGGTACGATAACACGGGGAGCGACGGAATACAACGTTCACAATTTTCATTAGTGTATTTAGTATCAGACATACACTATGCGAAGCTGGGGGGTCGTAGTTAATATAAAAAGAAGTCCTTGGCACAATCATCTCGGAACTTATCCACTATAAACGAGCCTGGTGGGTTATGGTCCAAATCATAGTGAATTTCAGGGAACCTTAAGTAATGACTACAAGTACTTTAACTTTCCTGGCCAACTCAGGCAGCTTCCACTCCTGCTGGAGCGAGGAGGTAGATGTAATATGAATAGGTTTTGTCCGGCCTTATATGGAAAAAGTGTCGAGACGTTTATATGACCCCATTTATTTAATTTTATTGGATGAAGCATCGGAAAGTTGAAGAACCTTTTGATTAATATCTCCTAAGGCTCTAGATATTCGTATTTCACAAAGGCAATTCTAATATAAAAACTACTTATTGAACAATTATACCTATTAAAAGTTCTTCTAATATATATCTGCTAAGATATCTACTAGAAGGCTAGTCGATATCTTAGAACATATTATATTGGGATAGGTAACAAAGATTTAGAGATTTGTTCTACGTTGTTCTTTTTATGTTTTTTGCTAGGTGTGCCTGTGTGGTAATTACTTTGGAAAAATTGAGACGTGAACAAAAACGTCAACTGTAACATGAAGTAGTTGACCGCAACCGTCGATTACCAAAATGAAAATAAGTTGTAATGAAACGATTATGATTTTGACTTACATCTTTAGCTCCAACTGCTATAGCTTTCTGTTTTGCCTTTTCAAAATCTTCGTTTTGTCCGATGTCAGCCATGTAGCAAACTACATCGTAGTTTTTTTTTATTAACCTAGGCAATGCAAGAAATGCAATTCATAATTCATATTTATTGGTTGTATGTGGATCTAATTAATTTATTGCTAGACTTCTTAACTAATCCTTACGTTTGAAACATACCTAGTTCTTCTAAAATTAAAATACTGGCAAACTATAAAGCACTAGATGCTTGTTCTACCTAAAAATACATGTTCTGATCGATAAGCGATGATTTAAGCGTGTGCGTTACCTAGCAGGAAAGTATGTCCTAGAGTGATATGGTACCAATTTTGTGCTCAATTTACTATATATGTGCGCCAAATATTATATATGTGCATCCAGCCGTTTTGGAAAATCGAAAAAAACAGTTCCTGCTAGGGTAACGTTTTTCTAGCAGGAAAATTTTTAACAAAACATCGGAGAGAAAAAATCTAGGAACCATAAAGACATGAATCCGGACTAAAATAGCGATTAAAAACGTATACCATATAGAGCATCACTCTCACTCCTTACACGATTTTGCGTAGGCGAAAATGAGACAGCGAACTGAACATTGTTCTCATAATTAGCAGGTCGTCACATCTGTCAGTGGACTCATTACAATGTTATGTCATTGGACTTATTTAGCATACTACTAAATTCAAAATTTTGACGCGCATTCTTAAAGATTGTTTAAAACAGTTTGACACCTTGCTCACATGGCCGGATTATAGTACTGTCAGTGGTTTGGCGGCTCCTGATTATAAGAAAATTATTTTCTGTTTAATTTGCGCTCAGATAGTGATTTATCTTTATGTGTGCTCGTTCCTTATGAAGTCATAAAAACATGTCTTGTGTAATTGACGGCTGTTGTTTACATTCGGGAAGAAAAGAAAGCAGTGGTGAAAAGATTCACTTTCATTCGTGAGTTTTTGGTTAAATTTATATTAAATAAATCAGGAAATGTGGGTAAACTATAATATAAATGTTTCTTACTTATAGTTGAGCTTATTAAATAAAAGCCAAAACAGTATTTGTCTTCTTTTCTCAAAAAATCCTAATTAAATTTTCTAGGTAAACATTTCAACTAGTGATGTGGCTTTTACATATCGATATTTTAGTTACGCGAAGCAACATCAGCAGATATATTAAGGACTATTATAATATTACAGTTTCCCAAAGGATGAAAAGATAAAATAAGAGTGGATGAGACGAGTCGGGAGACCTGACTGGAACTGGAAGACCCACAGCAGGATCTGTTCTAAGCACTTCTGCCCCGACAATTATTTGATAATGGAGGTACCATTCACTTTTTCCGAAACTGATTCAATTCGGTATTCTCCACCATCCGCAATATAATACTAAACCTTTTTTTTATAAAAGCGCACCTTATTTTATATGTCTTTTCATTGATCACTTTGTTTATTTGCAATATTGTATTTTTAAATAAACGGGCGAGTCCGACTCGCACTTGACCATTTTTTAATTGATAGGGTGATTGAAGAGGAATGTGTATATAATATGTATGAATGTATATTAAGATCCATCGAATAGTGGAGATATACAGTTATCTTTGAGGTGTGTAATGGGATGATGCTAGGTCACTTATACCCGGTAATTTTACTAGCTACAGTGTCTATATCCCGAAACACCATAGTGCATAGCACTCTTATTTAACAGGACGATATCTAGCGCTGCGGTAGTACCTACCTAGATAACTCAGTATCGAGTCTCCACCTAGTAAATCTGATTTTATCCTTAAGAGAAACCCCGAGCATAGCCCCCTCCATTGATCGTTGAGTGACATATAACTAGTGAACCAGTTTCGTAGTCCATGTCTATATCTCATCTGTGTATGTTGGTACGTGTAGGACGCATTGCTCAAACTTTTATTTTTAAGCATTACGGAATCTGTCCTCTGTCCGGAACCTGACGTAACTTGTCAAATGCCGCCCAGCCCAACTGATGACTGAACCTCCTAGCTTTCCTCACGAAGTTATTATGGCCAAGTTGAATAGTTTGGTCTAAGGAAACATATTCTTGCACAACCTCGAGAAGGACGCCATCGAAGCTTACATTATAGTAATCCCCGTGAGAATTGAACCCACGACCTCGAAATCGACAGCCAAATATTTAGTACCCACGCTAGAGCACATTATAATATTTTTAGATTCCATAACTATCGATAAAATATAATAATTCATTCCCTTCACTAGCAAATTCATCAATCAAATCAAGTTGTGACAACGTACCAGATAATGAAACGACTCGTAACACAGGTCTCTTTCTCACCCACTATTAAATACGTTAAGGAAAATAGGAATGAAGATATGGAGTGCAGTTGTTATTTTAGTCATCCTTCCATGTCTTTATGGTTCCTAGGAAAAAATAATTAGTCCGTTAGATGAGTTTGACGTTCACATACAAGAAACTGGTTCAATCTAAGATGAGCGAGTGTAAACCATGATTATGTGCATATTGTCAACTAATCAGCGCCGGATCTTCAATTTTTTTTGGGTGGGGCAAAAATTTAGAAATGCCGCCCCCGCCCTCTTTTATTTATTTTTACCTTTATCATCCTATATTATTTCACTAATTTATATAATAGGTCCCCAAATTGATTGACATTTGGACAAAGCTGCAACTTTTTACGCAGCTGTGATCAGTTTCAGAGATATTACATCTCCTTGTCTTACTCCTCGGTGCCAATGATAAGCCAATGGTAAGCTCTTCATGTACTCGGCCTGACATAGTAGCGCTCTCGTACAAACATCTCAACAATTCGATATAGCAGTAGTCAAGTCAGGCACCGTTGGAGGGAATGAAACACAGCCCAAGTCTCGATCGAATCGAAGGCTTTCTCATAGTCCACAAACGCCAAACATAATGGTCAGTTATACTCTCCGCTCTTCTGTATAACCTGCCACAGCGTATGTAATATGTAGTCTATGGTGCTGAAGCCTTTGAGGAACCCGGCTTGTTCGGAGGGCTGGAAATCGTCAAACATATGCGCGAGACGGATCATAATGACTCTGGAGAATAACTTGAAGATGTGGCACAATATCGTAATGGGTCGTTAATTCTTCAATAAGCTTTTAATATCTAAGATAACTCGTAACAGATGTAAAAACGGCAAGATTAGTTTATTTTAGTCATTTTTATAATGTAATGTCGTATGGTCTACCGTTGTGGGGTACGGCTGCCGACATTGATACAATATTTGTGCTACAAAAAGAGCTTTTATCTACAACCTTAGACCACGTGACTCTCTTAAAGAACAGTTCAAAGAAATAAATTTGTTTTTTTGTAATGTAATTTTTGTATATTTTTGTCGTTCATAAGTGCTTTTTGTAAGCCTAATTTAAATAAATGAATTTTGACTTTAACTTATCATACCCGGAATATTAGGCTCTCTCCAAGCGGATACGAAAACTCGTTCGCAGAGAATTCTACTATTTCAATACAAGGTTAATTAAGGACCTTATTAAGGAGAACAGGGGGCCCAAAGTTTTCCAAAAACCACTTGGCAGGAGCATTCTGGTGAAGCTTAATATAGCAGATGGCCAACTACTCACATTACGCCAACAGATCCTGGAAGAGGTTGAGAAATTCTATGGATTTGTCGAGCGCTCATCAGTACAGACCGAAGACAGCGAAGATCTACGTGCCCTACTAAGGCACCATTGTACGTAGGATATGCCGGATGTTGACGTTAGCGAAATTAGTGCAGCACTGAAGCAACTGAGAAATGAAAGGGCCCCGTGGGATGACGGTATTACGACAGAACTCCTAAACACCGGTGGACAACCCATCCTTAGGACATTAGGTGAGCTCTTTTAATGCCTACCTGGGAACTACACTGGAAGCGTGGTCCACAAGCGTTCATTAAGAAGGGTGATAAAGCTCTCTTGAAGAATTATAGACCGGTAGCGTTTCTGATAAGCGTCGGTGGCGTCCTTCTCCAGATTGTCCAAGAATAAGTTTACTTGGGCTAAAACTTGACCGGCACAATTTCGGAAGGGAAGCTAGTAGGAGGATTCATTTGGGCTGGGCGGCATCAGGCAAGTTACATCAGATCTTCACGTCGACGATTCCGCAACGCTTAAGGACAAAAGTCTTTGAGAAATACGTCCTACCCATACCAACATACGCAGATGAGACATGGACACTGACTGCGGATTGGTTCAGAAATTCAAAGTTACTCAACGAGCGATGGAGCGTGCTATGTTGGGAGACTCTTATACATAAAATCAGAAATGATGTTTACGCAAAAGAACTAAAATTACCGGCATAGTTCGCCAGATTAGCGAACTGAAGTGGCAGTGGGTAATGATGTCGCAGAACCGATGGCCGTTGGAGCAGACGAGTTCTGGAGCGGAGACCGCGTCTTGGCAAGCGTAACGTAGGACGCCCTCCGGCCCGATGGACCGACAACTTGCGAAAAGTCGCTGGTGGAGTCTGGATGAGAAAAACGGAGGACCGGAATATCTGGCGCAAAATGAGACCAATGTCCAACAGTGGACTGCGATAGGTTGAATAGAGAGGGAAAAGGTTTAATCACCTTTCTTGAAGAAGAACACCACCACGCCATTGCTCCTCACCTTTGGTGTCGCACCATCACCGATTCCGGAATTAAAAAGCTTCTGAAGGGTCTTAAGCACTGGCGTGCCCCCTACTTTCAAAAGCTCTGCGGTATATCCGTCGTAGCGGGGGTCTAATAACGCTTAAGCTGTTTCATAACCATCCTAACCTCGGCAAAAAAGCAATGTCATTAAAAAGTTACAATTTATCAATTATTGGTATTGATATTAATCAATTAAGTTCTATAATGAAATAAGACTACTCGCCTCAGCTTTTTCGAAGTCACACTGGATGAAAAAGGCGTTTTATTTCCAATTTATTTTGTATATTTTCTTAAAAAACGTGGTCGCTTGATGCAAGTAAAAGGAGCTTAATTGTTTATTTTTTTTCAATTGTAGCTGTCCATCATGAAAATGATATAGCTTTAAAGCAGCTAAGTTGGCATCAATTAACATAGAGAAATAACTACGTAACTTTGAAATAATACACTGCTGCCCTGTATAGAGATCGACGAGAGAGTTTTTCGTATACAGCGTCATTCCTCAGATCGCAGCTGCACCCGCCTGCTGACCGTGATCTGCGGCGCCTATTTAGAACTATGAAAAAAATGTAATGGTTCAGTAACATGCCTTACTCCGCGCTCCGGTTATCAGTCGTATTTCTATGGCCATGCACTTGTACTATTATTTATTCCGCGGGCAAGTAAGGTAAATGATGAGTGGTCATTAGTCGTCTGCCGCCCCCTGACCGTGCCGCCCGGCACGTGCCCCCGTCTGCCCCCCCTAGATCCGGCCTGCAACTAATATTGCGAAAATGTTCAGCTTAAAATGTTCCGTATTTAAAAAGATATAAACAAAAACCAAATATAATAAAATACCATCGATTATCCGACCACATTGGAATGACTGCTAAAAAGCAACGGTTCAATATGTATCGATAGCCTTCTTAAATTTACACATCAACCTATTGACACGTCTTGTGCCTAAGTACAGTAAAATAAAAGTGATACTTATTAATTTAGAAACAATATTTCCATATTTTTATAAATTTCATAAAAATGCATTGGGTAGTACAAATGGAAATAATAAGAATGTATTGAAAACAATATAAAAAATGAATTTTAGTGTGAGAATGTGCTTTAAATTATTATGCTTAGTTAATTATGTTCGTTTTTTCTTCTCACATAAACTCCACACGACTTGCACAATTATTTTAGTACTTCACTTCATTCTTTTTTTGTAGAGTTGAGGTATTATTGATCACCGTCACACAATAAAACTCTATAATAATTTGAAGATAAGCGTGACACCATGTTAAAGTAAAAGTAACCATCAATGGACTATGTATTAACTCTGGCCGCGCGCACACCAGATGACATAATACGTATTGCTTGTAGCAAAAAACAGGTAACTGAGGTATTAATTAGAGGGAGACAGATATGTAAACAGTACTCCATCTTGAATAATGCAAAGGGCTTTTTACTACAATTGCACGTGTTGGCTTCTGAAAATTATAAAGTTATGTTCATACAGTTTAATTGGGAACAACACGGTCGGTTGTATTTTGTTTTATATAAAAAATACTATTTGGCAGAGTAAAAAAATATTAATCATATCAATCGTGTAAGTTTTGTAAGAAATTTGTGTAGAGGTCAGATACCTATGTCCAGCAGTGGACTGCAATAGGTTGAAGAGAGACCCACGTCAATGTAACTGAGGCAAGGAAGTAGTTTGTTGTCAATGAAAAGTAGGTTCTATAAAATCTATCTATAAAGTAGCTAAGTTGGCAACACTGTGCGATATGCCGGACAGTGTAATAGCGAGCTAGTCTATATGACGTGCATAACAGTCATCACATCACACTCTGCAGATTGCATAATGAAATAAGAAATTGCAAATTATTCCTGAGACAAATATTATTTTAGAAATGACTAAATTACTCTGTGCTTTATTGTGATTACTATGCTCATTGGAAAATGAATGTGATTTTAGGTAATACTGATTTGATAATACCAAAGTATATCATCATCAGCTCATTAAACGTCCCCACCGAGGGGCACGAGCCTACCCGTATAGGGTGATTAGGCCTTAGTCGTCCACGCGGGCCCAGTGCGGATTGGACGACTTCACACACAACCTTCGAATCTCTTCGCAGGCGTGCATGAAGGTTTCCTCACGATGTTTTCCTTCACCGTAAGAGCGTCGGATAACGTACATATATTTTTCGAAAATTCGAAAATACATTGGTACGTGTCGGGATTTGAACCTCAGCCCTCCCGGTAGGAAGGCGACAGTCCACACCACTGAGCCACCGACGAGCCTGCCAAAGTATATATTTGAAACTATTTCTGTGTACATTTTAGGTAGGTATATTATATGTGATTCAGTGCCTTAATTAAATAAAATAAAATATATATCAATATTTTAATTCTCACATCCAAAGGTTATTATAAGAAATAACATGCATGCATACTTTTTTGTTTCTATAAATTGGTTTTAATTAAAAAAATAATGTGATTTCAGTTATTTTTTTTTACTCCACTGGGTCTCCACAAACCTAAATAATTTCTGTACGAGATTTAATAGTTATAACATATTAATATTTTTTTAAAAGGCTATTCAAAATAATTATATTAAAAAAGTTAATTTTGTACGAAATTTAAACATAAGTTACAATAGTAATATTTGCATGAACCCAAATTTACCAAAAAAACTTTCTAACGCGACTGTACGACGGCTACAGAGGTATTAAGCGTTCATTACCGAAGGCCATCGATACATATTGATCCGTCGCTTTTTAGTAGTCATTCCAATTTGGTCGGATAATCGACCGTATTTTAAATACGGAACATTTTAAGCTGAAAATTTTCACAATATTAGTTGACAATATGCACATAATCATGGTTTACACTCGCTCATCTTAGATTGAACCAGTTTCTTGTATGTGAACGTCAAACTCATGATAGGTTTTTTGTTTAGTTTTTCTCATATTACTCAACAACTAATGAATGTGCACTATTGAAACTTGCTGCACATAATCTGCGTCTCAAGACGGATCAAATGCATTTTCTTATGAGCTTATCGGTTTTTTTATAAAGAGGCTACATTTTTTTTTCTAATTTCTTAAAAAATCGCTATAACTTAAAATCTAAGTTTTTTTTCTTGTTAAAAATTCCGGCACATATTGGCACATGTAAGAGCTATTTATTTTTTCATAAACGCACATGCAATAGTTTTCGAGATATGCGATTTTGTAAAACGTTACCCTAGCAGGAAGATTAAAAAGTTGAATATTTCAAAAACCTGAAGGCGCACATTCATGCACAAACATAAGCTTTCTAACGGACTAATTATTTTTTCTCTCCGATGTTTTGTTAAAAATTTCCTGCTAGAAAAACGTTACCCTAGCAGGAACTTTTTTTTCGATTTATTCCAAAACGGCTGGATGTACATATATAATATTTGGCGCACATATATAGTCAATTAAGCACAAAACATTGGTACCACTCATATCACTCTAGGACATACTTTCCTGCTAGGGTAAAGCACACGATTTAAGCAGACTTAAAATAATTTCTTTTACCATTTCAAAATGCAGCTGGTATCCAGACCACCGGAGTACGCAAGAACGACGAGATCTTTGCCCATATTGTTAATTAATTAATTTGTATACTCAACGGAGCGCAAGTCCCAACTGACTTCTGCTGGTTCTAAGGTTTGTATTTTATGTGTCTGCTAGGTGAGATAAACTGGTCACGCACATGTTGACAGACTTTATATATAAAAAAGATAACAGTCACATGATAGTAAGTTAACCCTCCAAACGGAGAAAAACAAACAGTATGATGATTAAATAGTTTAATGAAACTTTTAACAGTTCAATACTGATAATTACATGTGTTTAGACAATAATCCCATAACGTTGTCTACAATAATTGCACAAACGATTATAATAAATATTACAGTTTTATATTAATAGATTAATATATACCATCATTAAATGATTTTGCTGTTGTATGTGTAGTATTGGCCAATGAAGTTCCATATCACATATAAGTAAACAAGATACGGATACAAACTATGCGAATTTCTAATTTAAACGTTTTTCCATATTTTATAAATACATTTTGCTGAATCATACTTGCAGTTATTTTTTTGTATCTTAGATGTTAGAAATTACTCGGAAGGTAACTACCGATAAACCTATTTATATTATAGGCTACACAACGTTTATAAGGCAAAAACTAGCCATACTCTTGGCAAACTTAGGCTATATTTGTAGTGTTTAGAATTGTGACATATTTTGTACCGTTCGATTACGCAATTACTTCTACATATATATATATAAAAACTCTATTTATCGAATATCGGAATGTAGACACGCCTAACATTTAAGTTTAACACCCAAAGAGAAGATCAACAATTCGCAGAGTGGAAAAATTCTAAGACGTATAATACTAGCGAGTTGTGACTATATATAAAGATATATAATGAAATAGTGATTGAACCGTCCACGGATGCAGTGTACAGGGTCCAAAAGACCGCGCAGCGCGGGAGTTAGTTAACGTTGTTAGGCACACAATTTGTGTAACCAAGCATTGTTAAGATCTAGCATTTGGCATTAAAATATCATGAAATGAAGCAAAGGTACAGCTAATAACACACGAGATAAAGGCAATAATTAAATCTATATATCTAATATTATTTATCTTCTAGTTGATACGGAAGGCTCCGTTTCAATAATTTTTTTTCGTTTAAGTTAGCTTTGTATCAAACAATATTGCTCATTTAGACAAAGTCAGCAATTTAATTACTCGGGCATTTATGAAACCAATTATTATTCAATTTTAAATGTTTTGATATTCAACTAACAAATAAATTAAAATTATTTAAATATCTTAGCAAATTAATATTAATTTTAAAATATCCTTTAAACCACTAACAATATAAATATTTGACATAATTGTAACAAAACCTTAATAGATTATTAAGAATACATTAAACCTTGTTAAAGGTATTAAAAACTGGGGTAAAACATAACAAATCAACTTTATAAAACACTTGTTACTTGTTAAGTGTACTCGTAAAATTAATGGGTAATTTAAGTAACATTTGACATGATGACATGTTACATTCACATGATTAAATATCATACTTCATTCATCAAGTCAAAATACAATTGATTTCATTCATGGGTCAGATACGCATTTGATACATATTGGTTAATTACATTTTGTTTTTAAAAATTATAGAATTTTGAAAACAAAATGTAATTTTGTTTTCAAAATCAATGATCATAGGATCTAAAACAAAATTGAGAGTACATCAAACAGTATTCAACTAACAAGACATGCAAGATATGCTATTGCACCACTTAGTATTGCTATTTCAACAATGTAAACACGACAAACCAAACGTTTGTATCTTATAATTGGTACTATTGTAATAATACAATTGCAAAAAATAAAGACGATACTACGTTTTAACGTGGTAATGTGTCCATATTAGGCTGTAAGAGAGCTGAGATCGGAAAGGAAGGTGTCGGGCGTGAGTATGTGCGAAGAGCCGATGATCACCTCCCAGTTCTTGACGGCAGCCGTCACCTCGTACGCGCAACGAATCTCCGAGAAGCACACTCCTGTAAAAGTTTCTACATTATGTCATGATAATGTGAGTGGGAACTTGAGAAAATTTAAATATTCCGACACTTGTGAATTATATCATATCCTAACCACGCCTATATCATCCCTTTGCAGTGCACAGGCCTTTCCGCAACGCATAGCTAGGGGGCATGGTCAAGTTGCTGTTTGGATCTTCTATTTAGTTAATCAAAATGTTTACTTAACATTTTGGCATTGAATGTTCACAATGCTATATTAGTGAGTGGTTGGTAGAAACCTTTACTCATTTATCTTTGCATAGGTTATTTTAGTGAATGTTTTTTTGTTCAAATTTAACTGTTGTCAGTTGGCTCTCAGCCTTATGTACAAACACGTAAGAACTAGTAAAACAATGTGTTTACATGCGAAAATATACAAAGTGTGCTTAGAGATA
The DNA here is from genome assembly GCA_019425675.1 of Leucinodes orbonalis. Lineage (NCBI taxonomy): Eukaryota > Metazoa > Arthropoda > Insecta > Lepidoptera > Crambidae > Leucinodes > Leucinodes orbonalis. The sequence continues at coordinate 71,046 of PQWD01006737.1, read as the reverse complement.
AAATTATTACAAAGGAGACACATTCTGGTAAATTACAATGTTATGAGAAGTTTAAAAATTTGAGATAAATGTATAAGATATGTTTAATCTACGATTTGTATTAAAATTTAATAGATGCAGTTTAGACGTAACTGAATCACTCACCTCCAACAATAAATACAATAAGACGCGGCACATTTTTGATTGTTTGTTGAGCCTTGTCCTTGTGCCAATGTCCATAGCGCACGCTGAAAACATATTTGTAAGCATAAATAAGAATAGCTAACATGATATTTCAAATATCGCAGTACACTAATGGGTGTGGGTCTCCCGTAATTTGCGAGATATTCCGGACCATCGCTTGTTTCATCCAGCTGCAACCTGTAACTTTTTGCAAGTTATCGGCCGCTACGTTACGCTTGTAAAGACGTAGTCTTCACTTCAGAATTCGTGTGCTCCAACGGCTATCGGTTCTGCGACTACGTGACTGGCCCACTGCCACTTCAACTTGCTGCTCCGGTGAGCTATGTCCGTAACTTTAGTTCTCTTACGGATAACATATTTTCTGATTTCGCCATTGCATGTCGAGTGACTTTATCCCTTTCCCAGGCAGTGATATATATTCCCAAAACAATTTGAACCTTATGGATATACAAAAAAACAATGAATTTAAATCACCTTATGTCCATCAAAGACTTCAACTTGAAAATTAAGCCCGGAGCAGTGCCATGAAATTGTATGAAATAAACACTTATGAATCCATCATAGTTTTTATGTTTTTTTTACATTTACCTGGTTGGTGCCTGGTATCCAGATGTCTGTGCACGTCCAGCCAGGAATGGGAAGTGTCGCTGGTCTAATTTATCCTCAATGGCGTCTTCCATGATATCCTAATAATCAAAATTTGTAATTCTGTAGTTTGGTGATTTAACTTGTACATTTGTAATAATATTATTGAGATTCTTTAAATTGAACAATAAAGATTTGATACTAAATCAATTGATTATTACTGATTTTAAACCACTGATTTTATAAAAATAATCACTAATAAACCATGGGTTAAGTTTTTTAACCTCTTAAAACAGTTCAACTGTCAAGAAAAGGCAAGGTTAAATTTATACAATTACCTTAACAACAGGAGTCCATCGAGACATTTGGTATGTTTGCTCAGTAATTCTTTCTTTTCTTGGGACTTGATACTGTTTCTTGCGGTTGCCCTAGAATTAAAAAAATATATATAATAAAGTACATAGTACAAAAAGGACAAATCAGTGACCAACATATTTCAAAGGTTTTTTATATGAATACTCTTTAATATCATTATCGTTAAGTTACTACAACCTCCATGGGTTTATGGCGTGTTTACACCATCAAGTGTTTGCTAACTTTTTCTATTCCAAATTCAGCCAGTGTATTGCGAGTGTTGTATGTTAAGCAGAAACCAAGTATATATGAAATACCTAGTAAATAGAATATTGGTAAGTCATTGAGCAGTTGGTGTGGACTGTATGTTGCGTTCAGATTGGGAGGGCGCAGGTTCAAATCCCGCCACGTACCAATGTGATTTCGAGTTTTTGAAATTATTTATGTACGTTATCCATGTTCTTACGTAAAAGAAAACATCGTAAGGAAACCTGCGCACGCCTGTGAAGAGAATAAAAGGTTGTGCGTGAAGCCCAATACACACTGGGCCCTCATGGACGACTAAGGCCTATAATATATACACCCTTTACGGGTAGGCTGGTGCCCCTCGGTGGGGACGTTTAATGAGTTCAATGAAGATGATAATGATGATTGAGCACTTGTTAATTTTCTTGATCTTTCTTAACAGCAAGTAGTGGCCGCACATTGTGGCCGGGATCGAATTTTGGTCACCCATCAGATGACTGACCATTGCAACTATAGTTGCTTATTTTCTCGATGGTATGCAGAATGTCGTAGCCCTACTTTCATGGTAAACTGATGGACGATCGATTTCATTTGTTTATAGTTGTGTGACTTAAAAAAAACAGGTTATGGAAGTCAGTGCATATCTGTTTCTATAGCTAGCAAAAAAACATGACATGTGTGAGTGATGACGAACCCGCTTAGGTGTCCGCGCAAATCGATCAAGTAGGATCGAATGAGTGAAATGAGCTTTTCCTGTACTTTATCTTACAATATCTTTATCTTTATACGGATTGTAACGATTTTTAAGTATATTTGCACAAAAATTTTGCTCATAACATTTGAAGTATGGAATCTTAGATAAACAAAAAACTAACTAGATGCACAATCTCAATCAAAAAGTGTCCACGGCAATATTTTACCCATCAGGTCAGTTGGGCAAATTTTTCGTTCATAATCACGGCGCTCGCTACATGTCAAAGTGACATAGTAGTATGCTCGTGCTTTTGATTTTGTACCCTTTTATCTCTCCTTAAAGTAAAAATTTATTGAATAATTTTAAGTCATAAATATAACAATGAGTCACCATGTGTCAAGCGCCTTGGTCACTTTTTGGTTGATATTTCTTCGTGATTATGTATCTAGTTAGTTGATTTTTATCTAAGATAATGATAAATAAAGCAATAGTTACATCCACAACGACGTTGAGGCCGAGGTTTGCAAGGTTGAGCAGCGCTTGCTTGTCCGATGGCTCGAGCTGAGCGTGTGTCACTAGCTTGTTCAGATTCTCCTCAGAAATGCCGTTCTTTGACATTATGTACAGCGCAATAATGCGCATCTTATTGAAGTTTATCACGTTCTGCACAGAAAAAAATCGTTATAAATCAATTAAAGTGGATTTTTTATAAAAAAGAACTGGTAATTCAAACAGTAAAATGAACATTTTTATCAACAGTTTCACTAAATCTTGCGCATAAATCGAAGGATGCTCATATAAGCAGAATTAGGTAATATAAGATTATGTGAGTCTGGTTGCCAAAGCATAGTTCACTATTTGGTAAGATGTACAAGTAGTTGAGGCTGGCTTTGCTCTCAAAATATTTATAACATGAATCCCATCACAAGTAAAAAATTGACAAAACAGTTCTAAGTAATTCTAATTACTTGAAATAAAATTACCTGGTCCAGCAGAACTGGAACAATGCTCCTCATGTGATCTTTGATTTTTTCACCCTCAGCATCAGTGCCCATAGCCAAATCCTAAAATAAATTTTGGATTTTTACATTAACATTGACTATAAAAATTTGATTTGAGAACTATCGCGGAAACAATAATTGGTTTGTTTCTCTTAAACATAAATTTAAGTATTATATCTCACTCATAATAATTTAAGTGACTATTTAATTTGTAGGTGTTGCTACATACTTGCTCCACTTTACACAGTTTGTCCACATATCCTTGGTAGGCCTTCATGCAGTCTTCGGCAAGACGAAGATGCGTCGCATATTTGGACAGCTCCTTCTGAAACTGTGGCATTTTCTTGATCATTTGCGACAGATCTCGCATGGATTGTTTGTCACCTAATAAAATAAATATGAAATGATTTCCTATATACCAACAATATTTCCTATCAATTTAAGCCTGATTGACTTGGTTGATAGCAAAAAAACTATTATGTATAATACCATAGATGAATTTCTAGATTTAATGTACTTGTAATAGTCATTTAAACTTATTGAAATAATTGCTTAGTCCTGGTGCAGTGATTTGCTCAGTCCTGGTGCAGTGATTAAATCTTCTCTGCAGGTCTTCAAGAATGCTTTGTCATCAGCATTGGTAAACCATTATTAGGTATGATACACCACAAGTAGTTTGTAATGATAATATAGGAATCAACGAAAGCCAGGTTAAAAGCAATTGTGTAAAATGTGTACTCCGCCCATTCGCTTAGACTCGGTGAACTTCTTCAAATTCTTGGTGACAGAAGTGGAGACAACAGCAATGTGCTGGTGCCGCAGCTCGACCCACAATTCGTCGTTCTCATCCAACAGTACCTCTTTCAGGGCACCCTGCTGCGCATCGTATCTGTTACAAGTGTTTTGGCAGAATTAATATTTTCAATGATCCACATGCACTTCAAAATACAAAATGCAGACCTGAAATATTTATGTTCTTTATTGAAACTCCGCAATAAGTCACTATGTTAACAATAAGATGTCCAGGTTTATTTATTTGTATGTAGTATTATAGGTTATCAGAAATGATCAAAAATAATTTGAGAAGAAACTAGGGATTGCTTATTATACTATGAATTATGAATACTTTAAAAGTTGTTTCAAATGACAAATATGCTAAATATATTGAACAAAAAACTCATTTATTAATTACTTACTTTAGACATCATTTTCGATGGGCAGTAAATCATATGCCATAGCTTGAAGAGTCAGTTCATGCAACAACGGTGACACGCAGTCAAACCCACGATCCAATACTAAAAGTTGAGAGCGCGCCTTTTCTGGTCCTTCACCCATTGTTGGTTCGTCGGCCTGTTATATAAAAAAAAAATGGTTAAATTTTGACTACTAAATTTAAACTGAAAACAGTCTTTAGCTAAATAAAAGAATTATTATTTAAAAAAATCAAATTTAGCTTAGGACTTAAGTTTATCCCATGGTCCAATTAAAGTTAATTGTGGTAGTTCAACAAATTATCACGATATCATATTACAAGTATTTTTATAACTTTGATAACAAACATTAATCAATACATTAAAATATATACTCAAAATGTTTATTATTGGTGAGCGTTTGTGATTTGATGTAATTGTATGTAAATATTTACCTTATAAGCATCCAGCTTTTGTTGTATTAGTTGAGCAAGCTCAACATTGCGCTCCCAGTCACTGAAATAAGATTAAACCATATTATTTTTGGAGGTACACAATAAAAAGAGCGATTGTAGCATAGTATAAAACTGAATTCAAGCCTACCTTCTGTAACGCACGGAAGGATACTCTCCGAGGGTGGCACAGAGCGTGGCGATTTGCTCGGCGATGCGCTCCATATTTGCGTTGCGAGTTTGCGCAAGAGCTGGGTTGTACATGCATTGGAACGTCTCGGGCGAGTCCAGGGAGAACACCTAACAATATTAAAATAATTGTAATTTCTATACACGAATTATCATGCATGGAATGATTGATTGCCTTTTAGGCAATCATAAACTTATTCTTATTGAATAACTAAACCAAAGTTTAATTTTGACCTGAAAATTCCTTAAGTTGCCTATAATTACATGTGTTCATTACAAGATGCAGTATCCACTTATTTCTCAAAAGAAAGATGGGGTAACAATTATCGTCCCTTAGCTAAAACACCACTCAACTCAAAAATGGCGGTTTTCATGGAGCTACTCATTGCGCGTCTAAACATTTCTCTAAGATATAGGTTTCAGCCAGTATTAAGCCAACTTTCGAAAAATAGTGACAGCACGTAAGTCAGATGGGCTCTCAACACTGCACTAGTCTAATAAACCGCCAATTAATACCGTTCAAGTCATTAAAGAGAGAGTAAATTAACAAAATAACTTAAATAATAATAGAAAAGACCCTCAGATTTTTTAAAATACAGTTTGTTCATCATAGAGTTGGCAACATGACTTATGCGGTGGTGTAAGCTTAGGGACAACATATAAAATTGACCAGTGAACCATAAATTAATCATTGTTCAAACATCATTGAAAGTCCTATTAAGTATAAAAATCATGACAATCACCTGACTTTCATATGGCAAGAATGCAATGTTGATCTCCTTCAAGGTTTTAATCTTTCTTGCTGCTGTAGACTGCACAACTCATTGAACAATTCCTCAGGACACACTAATGCAGCGTGCAACATTTTAAGGTTTAGGTGATTCAATGGCAGTTAAAATAGATGTGATATACAATAAACAAACCTGTTGTTCATATGGTATGAAAGCTATGTTGATTTCCTTAAGCGTTTTGATGTATTTAGCTACGCGACTACGTGATAATTCATCAAACAGTACATCAGGACAAGCTGTAAAATTAGAACAAATTCCAAAAATAAAATATTCATCACAAGAATTCTAAACATGCTTAAATAAAAATATATAAAAGCTACAAACTTTGATAAAATAATAATAAGTTTGTGACACATTGGAACTTTGTGATTGTGAGTAAAGACAAGATATAATTTTACTAAAATAATGACAAAATATTTCTGTGAAATTTTATCCTTATCAAGAGTAACAAACACTATGGTACATGTAAATTTATGAAATACCTTCAGTAAAGAAGACATGCGCAGCTTTATACATGATGCGGTTCCCCACAGAGAAATCATTAATAAGGGCATGGACAGATTTCTCAGATGGTGTGATGAGATAGATGCCATCCATAGTGCATAATGGCTCCCTTTTTTTGTGGATGTCCTCCACCACTGTAACAAAAAACTCATTTATTTATAACAATACGCTTTAAATTTACTTTGCCAAAAAATGAGGCTGAAACTGGTAGAAAAATTTAGAATTTAGAAAAAATGCGTTATCGGAAAAATGCGATGGCCAGGGATAAAAAAGACTTGACCACAAAAAAAGATGTTTTCGTTTATGTTTTTATGCTGCAAAGATTTTTTTTGGACATATTCTATAGAAAACAGACATTTTTGAGACAAAGTCTCTTATCGATTTTGTTTTTTCTACTACAATTTTTCTGCCTGTTTCAGCCTTATATATAAAAATTACAAATTTTATCATATTTTTTTATATACATATTGACAGTAAGAAGCAAAACTGCTGTAATCCTCATATTACTTATACGGGGTTAAAGCAGTTTCACTTTTTAGCGTCGATATATATAAAACATCAAAACACCCAAACCATTACATCATCATCATCAGCTCATTAAACGTCCCCACCGAGGGGCATGAGCCTACCCGTATAGGGTGATTAGGCCTTAGTCGTCCACGCGGGCCAATGCGGATTGGACGACTTCAACACAACCCTTCGAATCTCTTCGCAGGCGTGCATGAAGGTTTCTCACGATGTTTTCCTTCACCGTAAGAGCGTCGGATAACGTACATAAATTTTTCGAAAATTCGAAAATACATTGGTACGTGTCGGGATTTGAACCTCAGCCCTCCCGGTAGGAAGGCGACAGTCCACACCACTGAGCCACCGACGCTCCAAAAACCATTACAAACACTTATAATATCTGGTGAACCCCAAACTTAGTAAAGTAGCCGACCATGTCTCAACCATTGCATGACATTGGTCATTGTTTTACACTTGTCTTTGTCTTGGTACAGCAAAGGTATTTTTGCATATTGCTGTATTAAACATTGAACTCATGCTATACAGTATAGATATGATTAATATATTATTATCATTAAGTACTACAAAAAACCAATTTCTTTTAACCACACAAACAGCACAGGTGTAAACTCACAAGACACAATCAATAAAACTGATCTGAATATGGCTTCTATTAATATAAAGCTAGGTCAGCTGATACACACTAGTGAAATAAAATATAATAGGTCATTTAAATAAGTTTCTAACTTACATGTTATGCCTTCAGCAGAAATGTCATGCATTTTGCAACATGCTGAGACCATTCTCATAGAAAGTTGGTCGACAATCAGGATCCTCCATTCTATCCGTTGTGATTCTTTGCCTTTGGGTCCACGATAGCGGATCACCTCATTCATAATCTCTAAAAATATCAGTCACTCTGGTTATTATTTTATTATTATAAATAGTGAAAAGAAATATAATAATGGAAATAGTAAGGTTGACAAGAATACCTTCCACCAAACATACTTAAACCCTAAAGGATTTCTGAATACATACTAAACTAAGGTGAATTACAGTCAGATTGAGTCTTAATTTTGATGACATTTTAAAATAAGTATGAATTTAAAGTATATTGTTTAATGTTTCATTAAGTGTCATGAGATGAGGTTTAGCTTTTAACATAATTTGTCCCCACAAAATGGATATAAGGCCGTCGTTGACTACATTACAGTTCCCCACCCCACTAACACAGATGACATAAGAAAATCAATAAATAACTCAAAGGTTATATGTTCATCCCGATAAAGAAATGGACTGAAATGGAAAATACGCAAACTATTCCGTCAACACTGTTTTGATTACATTTATATGAGAATACTAGGTAGGTAATGAGCGTTTCTTAGAGAGAATCTTTGTTTACATTCAAACACATCCATCAGAATAGCTCGATATTTGTGACAAAATTGCATTATGCAATAGAAAAGATAATTTAATTGAGTTATAATAATTTTCAGTGGTGTTTAAAAAACAGAAATCGTTAAATGAACTGTTTTTCAAGTTATTAGTCATCGATTTTCAGATCGTGAGATATTTTGACAACTAGAAAATCCAATACAATTCGTATGTATAAAAAGATAAGGACGAATAAAACAATGTAAAAAATAATTTTATAGTGCAAATATAACCTACCAATAATGAAAAATTAAATATATTTAACTTACTTTGTCCGACAAGTGCCTGAGAGCCATTTGGACCACAACTAAAGAAAGTTGTACTGAAATGTCAAATTCGAAGAGAACTGAAAAATGGCTATTGAAAATTTGTTTTTGAAAAAATATCACATAGAAAGTTATTTTTTATATTCAGTTTGTAAGCTTTTACTTGGTATAATTTAAATGCGAGTATACGCTCTTAAATAACGAATGGAAATGGAAGGGCAATAATAAAATCTATGGTACGAGCCGTACGAGGTATCACTATCGCCAAACGGGCGCCAAATTTAAAACATGTATAAATGGTAAAAACTTTTCATTTTTTCTTGGCATATCACAATCATTTGTTTGCTTCATTTTAATTCTTATATTATTATTTTACAAATTTTTGATTTTACTTTATTATATTGTTTCACATAGCAAAGTATAGTATTATAGTTAATTCATTAAAAATATTAACAAACTGCGCGCGCAGTCGATTGTATGAATGATAAGGAGGCGGGTCAATATGGTTTGAAAGAGAAAAAATATATTGCTGTTACTCTCAAACATCTGCCACAGAGTAGTCAATGTGATAAATAGAACAATCAGTTTTTTTAGTGACATTGCATGAAATGGGTGTGCTTAATGTTCGAAGATTTCGACTGAAAAATTACGAAATTTAATTAAATGTGCCTATTAAAAAGCAGGTTGGTTTGTGGAATATTTTTTTTCTACTTGTGGTTATTATAAAACTTGTTATTGTTAGAAGGCAATAATTATATACTTTATAGATAATTTTATACTTATAACATTAAAATCAACATAAAATTAATGTGTGATTCAAATAATACACACATATATATAATTTTATACTTATAACATTAAAACCAACATAAAATTAATGTGTGATTTAAATATATATATATTTTAGATACTAGTATTTGTAAATACTAGTATAATGTGAGAATGTAAATTTAATTGGTGATTTTGGAGTTCTTCGGTTTGTATGTAGCTAAATCTGTTTATGTCGTAAATTGATCTTTACTTTCAACTTTTTCTGGATCATAGAAGTTAGAAAATAACTGAATTATTTATATTTGGTACCATTAACAGATTTAGTCAATAATTTTATTTGTTTTTAAATTAAACTGTCAATTTTGTGATATTAGTGATACTGATCTTTCTAAGTGGATTTTTAAGGATGGTTTTATTTCAAAGTGTCCAGATTTTAATAAAGGGGTCGTTACAGTTTGTATAGCCATATACCTGCAAAAGTGTAATTTTAAATTTAGAAAGATTTAACACTATATTTATTTATTAATAACACAAATTAATCGCGGTAAAATGTAGTGAAACATACCAGCATCTTGTCTGCAAACGACGTCTTCTTATTGTATTGGTGCTATTTTCAATGATTAACATAGTTGTCTTTTTATTGGCAGCTGGTGAAAGTGAGGTGCGGCTATCAGAGCCGATAGCCATCGGTAGAGCTGCAGGCCGCATCACATTGCGCGGGTATCCTACGGCCCATATTTGTGCGGTGCATACAGTTCATAGTGAAATGTATAGTGTTAATGTATCTCGTTGAACTAGAAGTGGGATTAATGTGCAGTTTGGTATTGTGATTGTGCATTATGAGGAGTTCCGACATTCCAGTTTTGATCCCATTCCCTTGCCGCGCTGAAGGTTGGATAGACAGATGTGGTTGGTACCCAATTTACAGTTTATTTTTATAATAGCGTAAGACCTTCGCCTGTTGTGTTTTAAATTAATCACCCGTGTAATGTGAGCTTCGCGTTACCAGGCTCTTGCATTTGTTTTCGTGCAATTGCTATTTTAAATCGTTACATTGGCGAGTTATTCGGTACGTTTTACGTAAGAGGCCAATCAGTGACATGGTTTTATGCAAGCATGCATATATAGGGTCGAATTCTTTTAACAGTTGTGTTCAATGTATTGTGTATAGAATATAAAATATTGTGTAAGGCACGCATATTGGCCATATTTTCATTATTATCATAATATCAATGCATTTGTGCCTAGGCATAATTTTTGTTGGTTTTCTTCAAAATACCCTCCTTTGTTGAAAATAATTATTGTTGTACATATTTGATGGATCTTGGTCATTCATAGATAAAAGGATCTTTTTATTTGTGTAGGTGAGAAACCTACGTAGACATTGCGGACATAATCTTTCCTTAGCGATGCCCACTTTCGCATGATAGAACAACAAAGTGATTCGCAGGTCGCCAGATTTCCGTAGGATTATAGGCAGTTAAGGTTGGTTATACCTACCTCTAAAGATGAATACTAATATACTATATTTCTAGTAAATTTTATCTAATCATATTATTCTTACGTATAATTTATAATAATAAATAGGTCAAATATATGGCTCGAATTTTAATATTTGATTGGAAAGTGTTATGGTGGTTACCTGTTTGGATTAAAAATATTTATTTATATTTATTTTGGTGATATATGCTTTAAAATTGTTTGTGGGAGCAGCATTATTATTCTCGAAATAAACAGTTCGTTTCATTACAACGACAATATAGCTAATATCATCAGCAGGGACAGGCCTTTTCATACTATAAGGCTTTGGGCAAAAAGGAACAATTATTTCAATCATCATATAAACAAAGAGACACATTAAATAAAAGAAAATAATGCTTGGAACGTAATGATGACAGAACATAATTTAAGCGGATGACGTGATCTTCATAATGGAACCTGTGTTCCATTCTTAGTACTCGACTGCTTACCGAGAATTTGAAACATATCGTAGGCCATGATAATAATTAAACTCGCATTGTATTGGTGATGATGATGAACTGGACTATTTGACTAATTGATTTTGATTTGTGGCCGACATGGGATGATTAAATTTAATTGTAAGCACAACACGATGACCGGCGACCAGCAGCGCGCCTCCATTCGGTTACCGACAATTAAACGTCGACTTGACGCCAGTAACGGTTAATTGTTTAAGTTTTAAATTGAATCGAATCGTCCGACAGTGCATCGTATGAAGTCTTAAGCCCATTTGTAGTCTTGTAGCTGCTGCCACTCAGCTTTGATATTTTAGAGCTCAAAATTTTACAGGAAATCATTATTGCAAAGACATATCTTAGGTATATCTACTGCCTGAGTTGGCATACCGTAGAATACGATCCCTAAGGGATTATTATTTCGTCATTTTATTTGAAGGTTAGAATTATTAAGATAATTCAATTATTAACTAAAATCCTATTAAGTATATGTAAATAAATTCTAACAGAAAAATTTGACAGATTCAGCCTCATTGTATCGTTTTGTATCAGCAAGTTATTTAAAATAAATATTATTATTTACTTATGCACCTAATCCAGATTTCTTATGAAAAATAGTGGTTCACCATATAAAAGTAAATACTACAGAGTATCTTAGGCTTTCAAACCAAATTTTGTAATTAAATATTCATGGTAATGGACATCATCATGGGGGCAGGGGAGGCCAACACTATTTTCTACTTTGGAAACTTTGGAAGTGTCTCATATATTTTGAAAATCTTATAATAGCGGTTCACAGAATGTATATACTTTCAACTGTATAGTGCTAATAGATTCGGAGAAAACGTGTGTGACATATATGACGAATCTCTAAGGGTTCCGACATATATAATTATGTACTGAAAAGTCGGCGTACAGCAAGTAATTATGTAAAGGCTCGGCTCTTTAAATATAAGTATTACATTATATATTATTTTTCAGTGCAGCCATAATCAATATTCATTCAGCAGGCAAACTTTAATAAACATAGACTTTTAATAGGTGCGGACCTGCGTTAATCGTCAAGAGAGCAGGTCATTAGCGTATGCCCTACTTGCAGTGAAAAAGTATACGCGCGTTGTGGTTTTCTATCGGTTACGGTCTACCAGGTTGGTTTTTATCGAACGCTTCTAGTTTTAATAACAAAGCTCCTCTAAAGTAGCCAAAAGATTTATTGGTTAAAAAGACGAACACTTTATTAACCAGAATGAACCACTGTAGGTAAAGATCTCCACACTTGGCTAGGCGGAATCGGCCGTAACCACGACGCGGGTTAAATACGATGTGGAATACCAGCTCGTAAGTCTAGAGTAACCGGAGTAACGTGTCTCTTAAGCATCAGGGATTTTGGGAGAACATATTTCGGACACCATCCGATGTCATCAAAATCAAGCAACAATACATTTGCAATCGCAATGGTTGGTATTGCGATAGTTGCTTCATTAGCGCGATCATCGACCGAACGTTATTAGAACGCCTTAGAGTGAAAACCTAAGTCGACTTCAAATAGATTTTCATTTGGTGCCCATTTTAATAAGAAAATAACGAATAAGGTGCTAGGCTTCTCTCAATAGTGATGTCGAGTGGCAGATCAACTAAGGTAAGATATATTTACTATGGAATTACACAACTACTACATAGTCTTGTGGTCGTTGGAATTAGGTACAACACTATTATGTTATTGAGTTAGATGTTCAACTTTTGTTAGGTTAGGTTAGCTTAGATACCATAAGTTCGCTGGTTAAGTTCTGGACATCATGTGTACGTTATCCAACGCTCTTACAGTGAAGAAAACCATCATGAGGAAACCTGCGCATGCCTGCCAAGAAAAACCAAAGGGTGTGCGTAAAATCTGCGACTAAGGCATAAACACCTACGTAACGTCCTAAGCCGAGTTTAAGTCCCACTCCGGGATACCCTTAGGCAGCGCCGGATCTTCAATTTTTTTTGGGTGGGGCAAAAATTTAGAAATACCGCCCCCGCCCTCTTTTATTTATTTTTACCTTTATCATCCTATATTATTTCACTAATTTATATAATAGGTCCTCAAATTGATTGACATTTGAGGACCAAAGACAAAGACAAAGCTGCAACTTTTTACGCAGCTGTGATCAGTTTCAGAGATATTACATCTCCTTGTCTTACTCCTCGGTGCCAATGATAAGCCAATGGTAAGCTCTTCATGTACTCGGCCTGACATAGTAGCGCTCTCGTACAAACATCTCAACAATTCGATATAGCAGTAGTCAAGTCAGGCACCGTTGGAGGGAATGAAACACAGCCCAAGTCTCGATCGAATCGAAGGCTTTCTCATAGTCCACAAACGCCAAACATAATGGTCAGTTATACTCTCCGCTCTTCTGTATAACCTGCCACAGCGTATGTAATATGTAGTCTATGGTGCTGAAGCCTTTGAGGAACCCGGCTTGTTCGGAGGGCTGGAAATCGTCAAACATATGCGCGAGACGGATCATAATGACTCTGGAGAATAACTTGAAGATGTGGCACAATATCGTAATGGGTCGTTAATTCTTCAATAAGCTTTTAATATCTAAGATAACTCGTAACAGATGTAAAAACGGCAAGATTAGTTTATTTTAGTCATTTTTATAATGTAATGTCGTATGGTCTACCGTTGTGGGGTACGGCTGCCGACATTGATACAATATTTGTGCTACAAAAAGAGCTTTTATCTACAACCTTAGACCACGTGACTCTCTTAAAGAACAGTTCAAAGAAATAAATTTGTTTTTTTGTAATGTAATTTTTGTATATTTTTGTCGTTCATAAGTGCTTTTTGTAAGCCTAATTTAAATAAATGAATTTTGACTTTAACTTATCATACCCGGAATATTAGGCTCTCTCCAAGCGGATACGAAAACTCGTTCGCAGAGAATTCTACTATTTCAATACAAGGTTAATTAAGGACCTTATTAAGGAGAACAGGGGGCCCAAAGTTTTCCAAAAACCACTTGGAGGAGCATTCTGGTGAAGCTTAATATAGCAGATGGCCAACTACTCACATTACGCCAACAGATCCTGGAAGAGGTTGAGAAATTCTATGGATTTGTCGAGCGCTCATCAGTACAGACCGAAGACAGCGAAGATCTACGTGCCCTACTAAGGCACCATTGTACGTAGGATATGCCGGATGTTGACGTTAGCGAAATTAGTGCAGCACTGAAGCAACTGAGAAATGAAAGGGCCCCGTGGGATGACGGTATTACGACAGAACTCCTAAACACCGGTGGACAACCCATCCTTAGGACATTAGGTGAGCTCTTTTAATGCCGTCATCTACCTGGGAACTACACTGGAAGCGTGGTCCACAAGCGTTCTTAAGAAGGGTGATAAAGCTCTCTTGAAGAATTATAGACCGGTAGCGTTTCTGATAAGCGTCGGTGGCGTCCTTCTCCAGATTGTCCAAGAATAAGTTTACTTGGGCTAAAACTTGACCGGCACAATTTCGGAAGGGAAGCTAGTAGGAGGATTCATTTGGGCTGGGCGGCATCAGGCAAGTTACATCAGATCTTCACGTCGACGATTCCGCAACGCTTAAGGACAAAAGTCTTTGAGAAATACGTCCTACCCATACCAACATACGCAGATGAGACATGGACACTGACTGCGGATTGGTTCAGAAATTCAAAGTTACTCAACGAGCGATGGAGCGTGCTATGTTGGGAGACTCTTATACATAAAATCAGAAATGATGTTATCCAAAAGAACTAAAATTACCGGCATAGTTCGCCAGATTAGCGAACTGAAGTGGCAGTGGGTAATGATGTCGCAGAACCGATGGCCGTTGGAGCAGACGAGTTCTGGAGCGGAGACCGCGTCTTGGCAAGCGTAACGTAGGACGCCCTCCGGCCCGATGGACCGACAACTTGCGAAAAGTCGCTGGTGGAGTCTGGATGAGAAAAACGGAGGACCGGAATATCTGGCGCAAAATGAGACCAATGTCCAACAGTGGACTGCGATAGGTTGAATAGAGAGGGAAAAGGTTTAATCACCTTTCTTGAAGAAGAACACCACCACGCCATTGCTCCTCACCTTTGGTGTCGCACCATCACCGATTCCGGAATTAAAAAGCTTCTGAAGGGTCTTAAGCACTGGCGTGCCCCCTACTTTCAAAAGCTCTGCGGTATATCCGTCGTAGCGGGGGTCTAATAACGCTTAAGCTGTTTCATAACCATCCTAACCTCGGCAAAAAAGCAATGTCATTAAAAAGTTACAATTTATCAATTATTGGTATTGATATTAATCAATTAAGTTCTATAATGAAATAAGACTACTCGCCTCAGCTTTTTCGAAGTCACACTGGATGAAAAAGGCGTTTTATTTCCAATTTATTTTGTATATTTTCTTAAAAAACGTGGTCGCTTGATGCAAGTAAAAGGAGCTTAATTGTTTATTTTTATTTTTTTTCAATTGTAGCTGTCCATCATGAAAATGATATAGCTTTAAAGCAGCTAAGTTGGCATCAATTAACATAGAGAAATAACTACGTAACTTTGAAATAATACACTGCTGCCCTGTATAGAGATCGACGAGAGAGTTTTCGTATACAGCGTCATTCCTCAGATCGCAGCTGCACCCGCCTGCTGACCGTGATCTGCGGGCGCCTATTTAGAACTATGCAAAAAAATGTAATGGTTCAGTAACATGCCTTACTCCGCGCTCCGGTTATCAGTCGTATTTCTATGGCCATGCACTTGTACTATTATTTATTCCGCGGGCAAGTAAGGTAAATGATGAGTGGTCCATTAGTCGGTTTGCCGCCCCCTGACCGTGCCGCCCGGGGCACGTTCCCCCGCGTCTGCCCCCCCCTAGATCCGGCCCTGCCCTTAGGCACATTTCATAATTTTTTTGGGCTGAAAACCAATTGTGCTCGACACTAATTGTTCGGAGCAGCCAATAGTGTAAAGTTAAATAAGAAATATCTAATATTGCATTTCAAAAGTTAATCTTGAATTAAAAGACATACTGTGAAAATTGCTCAGTATATTATTTCACAATTTTAAGGTAACCATAAAAGTTGCGACAGAAAGACAAAAATAAATATACGGCCTTATGAATATTAAATGGTGCGCTGCTATGTGTATGTATATGTTAAGCCATGTGGATCATTATTGCACACATAGTTCATTATCATTAGAAATTATAGCTGTCATCTTTACACACTTCGTGATTTCAGAATACATCATTTTTGTATTGTTATTGTTGTTAATTGTATAAAGTTATAAATGATTGCACGATAGTAGGTAATTGAGAAGTCAATATTGTTATTTGTCACACTTTTTTGATATTGCACATAAGGCATTCGTATCGTTTTTTATCGTAGATTACCCTGATTAGTACCATACGGTTTTCACTTTACAAATAATGTAAACGGAAGAATAACAACAATAAGTGTCACATTACAACTACATAATTACTACTACTATTAAATATATAAGGTTATAGGAATAATAGGTAAGTACTAAATAAAAAATACCTTTGCTGTAAGAAAGATAAGAAACTCATTGGTGTGGATTTTGCCTTCCGATCTGGAGGGTGTATAATCTTGTATATTTTCCAGACTTTATTTCATTTTACGTTCTGAAACCGTATAGTGCCTTAACACTATGCGTTTGTACTGGCATTTTGTGTATTTTCTTATACTATTCACTGAATTAGCGTCAGAAAGTATACACGACCAGAAATCTTGTATATTTTCTAGAACTTTATTTTGTTTTACGTTCTGAAACCATACAGTGCTAAAACACTCACTGGATACTGGTCTTGTATACTTTCAAGGTAGGCGGTACCTATTCTGTGTGCCCAAGAAAATTGGTATCATTCTATGCATTATTTTCGAAAGCGTAAAGGCTGGCGTGTAATTTATTTACCTTAAGGCAATGTTGGTCTTGGTATCTACTTGTAAGAGAAATCTTATTCAGGAATATGCATGAAGCATTTTGAATGCAAACATAAACACACATTGCATTAATACCAGTGGTTTGTTCTGAATGGAGTATTTGGATATGAGGATCCGTAGATTCAACATGTTACCTTATTTTTACAAATGCAAATATCCTTATTTTTGTGTATTAAATCACAACGATTAAAATAGCTTATTTGAAATTTAAAAACCAGTTTTAGCACAAAAAAATCATATTTATATCAGCGATTCCGCAGTGCTTCAAGACGAAAGTATTTGACAAATGCGTCGAGTCCTACCCGTACTTATATACGCAGTTGAGACTTAACGATAACACAGCATCGTTGTGAGACATGGACACTGACTGCCTATTGGTTCAGCTGTGATCATAGTCTCTGTTAGGGATAAGATCAGCAATTATTTTATCTGTAAGAGAACTTAAGTTAGCGACAAATCCCGTCAGATTATTAAGTTCAAGTGACATTGTTCCGCTACTCTTGTTCTTAGCGTGATGATAAATAACCTTTAAATAGCCTTTCCTCGATAAAGGGGCTACTTAACACTGAAATAATTTTTCAGATTCCACCAGTAGTTCTTAAGATTAGCGCGTTCCAACAAACAAACAAACTCTTCAGCTTTATAATATTAGTGTTAGTTATAAATATTTGAACGTATAAATTGTCTAATGTATTTACGTAACAAACATGATTTATTATTAATATTTAACAGTGTCGCCATCTTTGATTTCTTGACAAAGTTAATAGTTGGATTATAAGCATCCGGTTAGTTAAATGCAATTTTATGGTCTTAATATGTAGAGTATGGTATCAAAAGGATCACATCGAATAATGTAATAATAAAATGCGTAACGTGAAAAGCTCCGTTAGACAGTTGAAGTGTTTGAGAGGTAAGTGCGTGTCTTGCCTGCGAATGACATGCGGTAGAAAGTAAACTCTCGCGAGCGTGTAACACCCAGCACCTTAACAGTGGCTCTAGGAATTAAATTTGTAATTCGAGGTATTATCATGAAGTACGAGTGGCAGACTCTTCTAAACACTTGTGATAAAACAGCATACTCGTAGGTAATATGCATAATGAATGGCGCAAACACTTTTGTAATGTTTAAACATAGTATTCGTTTTTTGTCCTTGATTAATATGACTAAGAATAAGAAATGCTAACATTTACATGTTATTCTAATGAATGCTCTTTGGCAGTGTGAATCCTGTTTCAGGTCAATATGAGTCGGTGTCATCAAATATGTTTTCCTTTACTTCTTTAATCGAGATAAGGCATATTTATTCATATTTCCGTGATCGTTAAATCTGATCCCAACCGCCGGATCCGAAAAAATATTAATTTTGTTTTCCGGCGACTAGGAGCACTCATAAATGGTAAATAAAACCGCTGAAAAATTAAATATACAGTTAAACGAAATTTTCCAGATACAATTATCGAAGAAAAATCTTTTTTGCATTTAAAGCATCATTTATTAGTATATAACAGTTTGACTTTCACTACAGTTCTGGTATATTAATCTTTGTAATAAATATATACACGTCATAAATCATGCTAACGAAAATAAAAAATAAAACAATTTTTTATTGGCAATTCTTTGAAGATCGTTGATTTGTTATTATAACCACGATTTATGTATGTATGTATTTTCAATGCTGCTCTGTTCAATCTTTTAATGTTGTTCGGGCTGCCTGGGTACGCCAGGAGTTGGGGCATTATGGGCTGGCTGATTAATTAATATTTTTATTCGATGAAGTGACTGCCACAGTTTTGAATTATTTTAAACTTTAAATAAATACTTATTATTTCCAATAGTAGGTATAAATAACTCTTAACGTCTTCATTGTTTTGATTTTCAGATCTTACGCAGCAATCTGTAAAAATACTTTCCTTTACCAAATTCTACGCTGTGACAATTAAGACATTTATATTATTATCGCCTTGTCTATCTCGCGTTCGCACGGTTTATAACGTAATTTCAACTAATTAGCTGCGCTGTCAAAGTTATTAAACGCTCATTACAACTTTTAGTTTATATAAGAAAGTTGGCTTCATAACGCCGACATCCGCTTCCAGTAGCCTAAAAATGTATCAAAAAGCTTTGAGGTGCTTTGATATAGCACTCGGGGTGTCAGTATTGAGGGTCAGTGACAAAAATCTAATGAGCGCCATGTAATGTTGGGGTCTTTTTGGGCAGCGTAGTGCAATTATACGCCTCCCAAGGCGATAGTTAAAGGGGCCCTCTCGATCTCGCATCGTAAATCACGATAACTACTCACTTGACATTTCGATCACGACATTGGAATGCCGACATGAAGCTATGACTATACCTTCTGACATGGCCGAATTTAATCTGAACACGGATTAACTGCAAAAATGGATCATTTTGCATTGTATTAAATCTCAGATAGCATTTTAACTAAGTATTGTTCAATATTTTCTATATGAAGTTACACAAAAATAACATTATTCAACCACAAATCTTCAAATTTCATATGTAGTCCAATGGGTATATTCAAGCAGAAAAGGGCATCTGTGTACACACGAATATTTCGTTTGCATCTCTTTGGTATGTGACCTCATGAATGTTGCGTAAAACGGCTATCCCTGTTAAAACTTAACGTCAAACTGTTCAAATAAGTGCATTCTTGATAACGGCTTTCTAATTTCATTAAACCTTTATTATTATGATTTATATCTATTTATTGCGTTAAAAAATGGAGAGTCGAAAATCAAGATTATTTTTATCAGCTTTATTCTGTTTAGGTTTTTAAAAATACTTACTCAAGTTTAGGTTTGATTAAAATATCCCAGCATTATCAAAATTCGTCTATAAAACAGTAACAATATGTATGTGCATACAATGTCAGTATTTGAATAGGTTTTTTTCTAATTTGTTCGAATAAGCTTGTTCAATTACAATTATTAAAATTGAAACCAATAGTCCTGTGAAGAATTAATTGAAGTCATATTTCTTGATTCGCCTGTAATTGAACCAGGAATTTTAAGCCTACTTTTAAAAAAACCTACTTAGAAAAACGTGGTAAAAATGTGATTATATAGTCGTTATAACCTTGCACAGTCAATCTGATAGTTATATGGTGTCGGTTTGTTAAAGGAAAACGTAGGCCCTTTGAATCAATTTTGGTGTACTGAAGCTATGAAGGCCATCACCAACAAATCCTAGGGTTGGACCTTTATTATATCATCTGAGAAGCGACACTGGAAGTCATCACTTAAGAACGGGCAGCAGTATCATTTACGTGGCTACTGGAGGCATGTCTTTACCTACCAATCCACCTTCCAAGCGTGGCGAGTTTGATAACTTTAACATAGGTAATGTTTTGATGTTTGCAAATATCTATGGTGAATGAAAATAGTGTTTAGTGTAAGACTTATCAAATGGAATGTAGCTACACATATTGATGGATTGATTTGAGCTAAACTTAAGTTATCAATTCATTCATTTTTTTTAAATTTTCTGTTTTAATAAAAATCTGTGCTGTGACATTTTTCGAGTTACTTAACACGTTCGCGGACAGTAAACGCCTATAGGCGTCATAATAATATAACATCTGTCCATAACATAAATATTATTAATTCTATGGTGTTAACACTCAAAAATATGACAGGTTGTACCTAGGTATTACGTATGTATAGCATAGTAATTCTGCATTTCCTGTAATAATTTAGTAACTCTCATGGCACAAATGTTTTTATTACGTGACTTTTATGTAATTTCTCATAATTACAGAGACACGAAATATGAGGTTATTATGATTTACTTATCATAGTCATGTGCTAGATTACGCGATATTTGCTTTGAAGGAAACGAATGTTTTTTAATTTAGTCGATGAAACTGATATTGAAACATTGGGAAACAAAAAAGTAATTGCTTTTATCTAGTTCAAATAGGGGCACCTATAGCGGTATTGTTTTTAGAATTCATTTAAAGTTAAGTTGGTCGTACCTGTTGTAACTTATTCGATACTGGTACATTAAGTTTTGCTGAGAAGTGTGAAATTTGTTTCGAATCAATTTTTTTTGTTTGTAATGATCATGTGCCCTCAGGGACAGGCTGGCCGGTCGTACATTTATGTAAATCCTTGAAAGATACCTCTACAAGCAGAATTTCAATTGAATTATGTTTATTGTATGAAATTAAGGGGTTCTAAAATAGAAAAACTATGAACAATTTGTTCTGATATGGAGTTAGCTTTTTAGAAAAATACATAGCCGTCATAGTTATTTCTCGGATGCTTTTTACCGCGATAACTTTCTAGACATCTTGCCGGCCACCGGCCGACAGGTTCGGAAGCGATGAGGCGGAACACATTGCGGCAGCCGCCGCAGCGGCAACAGACATCTCCAATTACTATGAGAACCAATTATTATGAAATTCATACCTTATTCTAAACGTGAGAGTCGGGCGTTCTGCGCTCTGAAAACGGAACGTCTCATATTGGTATAATTATTTTTCTCAGAATAATTTTATAGATTCACTATTAGCTGTTGCTGTCAATCTTGCAACTATTCACTATATCTATAAAAAAAAAACAATCGACAGCTCCGACGACGAGCACAAACAAACACATAAAATTTCCGTCCTTTTTGTTAAATCAGAACAGGAGAACCAGTTCGCTCACCTGATAATTATTGATACGCTTACCCATGACAGATGCAGTTTAGGAGGAAAGCAATAACTTTACATAGGAGTAGGTATTAATTATATATATTTATTTATTGAATTATATTATCCACACAGTCCTGCGCCCTGGAACCAAGACCATTGATGTTAGGTCGATCAACCCGTGTTACACTAGTTGTAATTTTCAAGAATTCACATTTTTTTAAGCCTTAACATAAGTTAACAGTGGTGCGCCACATTCGCGGGGGTGGATTCCCTTGCATAAATCGTACATACATATAAGATCTCTTTCACGGCGCCCTCCGACCCTCTTCTGCGTTGTAGTGCACGAAGGGCACCGACCGTGTTGGAAGCGCACCCTTGTCGCCATGACAACGCCTGTACCCGCGAATATTGACAGACGTGGTCCAGACAGGGAGACGCGTCCCGACCACCCTTGCTATTCGGTGCAACACGCTTGGCGCGTGCGTGTCATTATATATTTTTATAAGACTTAATGCCCCACAATGGGTACGTGTTCATTACTGATAAGCAAACGTTGCGTTTATTTCCAGTGGGGAAATTAACCGCACCAGTTTTGTTGTATTAATAGCATGTGGACGCAAATAATGTTGTCATTCCATATGCGGGCCATGCCCAGTAAGACAAGATTTGTGGTTTATTCTGTTATCTCACTGATCATAATGAACGTGACTCCGCTAGCAATAATCATCCTTGAAACAGGTAGGTAACGTAATCGAGACTCGACAACATTTCGAACACGCGCGTCTCATATAAATTTCTAGCAAACAGCACACGTTAAGTGGGCAACTGTGAACAGGGTATCAGAATGATCAAAAGAAAAGAACGGATGAGTTTTATTACGGCACCCATTTCTCAAAAAGCGGCCACAGCGCGAGCATCGGGTTACTTCCTGCTCGCACATTTATGTGTATTTAGGAGATGCACGTGTGCAAAGTCTCCGAATACAGCAAAGTTAGATTTTTATAGTCATTAATAATTATCATGAGAATAAAAAGTTGTACTTCTAACGCAGCGCTCATTTACTTACAAAACAGAAGATATAGTAGTTCATTTTGCGAAATAATTAAGTTAATATGTTCGTGTTCAATAGGTACTATGGCGCCACCAACTCAGTTGGTACATACCTAAACATTTTTAATTTCCGGTAATACATTAACACCATTGGAAAATATAAAAAAACATATTACGATTAATTTGTTATGATCTCTTATAAGTTAGTACTAAAAAAGTTATTAATTTAACAATAGATAACAATTTTTATTGAAAAATCGTTGAGGTGTAATTTTGAGCTCGCGCAATTAAGGTTGGTTTCTAAATATATAGGCCGACACGGAAATGCTTTTTGCTTTTAAGGTAATTTCAGACATTCGATGTCAGCCGTGTTGTTCTAAATTTAGTCGTAGGTTGTCCCAATTTTTTGAATGAATGGCAACGTTGAATAACTTTTATCGAAGATTTTGTACAAGTTGTAAAATTAAGTTTTACGTTGATATTTCCTTTAGAAGATACTTTATTTTTGACTGATTTGGCACGGTTTATCGACGGTCAGTCAGCAACAGACATTCAACACTTAAGGTTACAGAAGATCCCGTGTTTGACTTACTTGTGCATGCACATTTTTGTAAGTAGACATTTTCATCGATTGTTTAGGTTCCATTTCTATAAGATAGGTAATCGTTTAACGTAGGGTCTTCTAATGTGGAGCTGGTGAATTATATCCGAGGTATTCATAAACCGACATGAACGTTTTGCGTGGATTCCTTAAACACACATTTATTTCCCCCACCTTTCATAGTTATTACGTAACATTGATTGCTAATCCACGTTTACAAACGTACAACAATAGAATTTTAACACTATAGGTGTGTTTTAGATTGAAGGGTATCTAAAGAAAAAAAAATACTAGACCGGGTCTTGACAATTTTAGGTCAAAGTACCAAGACACCTCGTTTTACCTACAGTCGCCTTATACCAACAGAAATGGGACTCAACAATTATCAGTCATTAGAACAAGAAAACCACCTTCAAATACTCTCGTCTGCTCTTTCTGTGCTTGTTGAAATTTTTTCTCATTCGCATGATGTTGGCATAACACGTTACATAAAAAAAAGTTTATATTTTTATTTCTAAAATATTATCCATATTACCAGATCGTCAATCGATCATAATGACCCCTAATAGTCATTATTGTTCCTATGTGAATCAAAATGTTTAACTAAATTAAATTTTTACTAGTGACTACATAACTTGTCCGGTGAGCCTTGGCACCGATATTGAAACTCTCGAAGTCGGCTATGATCATAACTTTGTAAACAAACCCTGCGCGTTCCATATATAGTCAGATATGTCGATCGCATTGCGTTCAAAAATTGTATCGATAGTTTTTTAAAATATGGACATAGTTACGTCTTTATGCAAAGTGAATGGTCCAAAGTCTTACTAATTTTATGAATACTTGGTCCAGATTCAGAATTTATTTGCCACCTTGGCAATAAAATTTTTTCAAACCATTATTACTTCTTACAAACTAGTGCTCGCTTTTAGAGACCGTCTTGGAATGTATCATCTACCAGTGCAGACGGAACTTAAGTCTCTTACAACACTTCTACCACCGGGCTTGATTCTGATTGGCTGTCAAACAGCCATTCGAAAACAAGACGGTACTAAAGAATCAATTTACATAGTTATTTTAACAGTTTTATTTAAAGCATAATAGATCTAATGAAATAAAATTTATAGCTTTTTAGATATATCAGGATAATACAAAGATTATTGTTCATGTATAATAATGACATTGATTGCCAATTCTTTAATAAAAGGAACAAATACTTTAACTGACAGAGATATCGTGAAAATATTAATTTCTAATATAAAGTAATCTAATATAAGGATACCCAAATGTAATAAACTATCGATACATATCACATATGTTAATTTTAATACTTCCGATATTACTAGCATGCGTTATAAATAGTTAGAAAAAAATAGTGGAAACGGTCTCCGACTTCACTTTTTGTAGATCATATGTTGTCTTAGGTACTCTATGACACAAAATTCATTCTCACTAGGAGAACTCAGTACTCAATACCTACTTTGGATTGAAACCTTATTGCAGATGTTTTGTTATTTATTTCTGCACGCAGTTCCACCTTCACAATAGAACGAGGTGTAGAATGAAGGCTGATTCTCCTCAAATAATAAGCATGTCTTTGTCACTTAGGTTTAATCAATGTTTTAAATGACGGTACTATGGAAATGAATATAAGGTCAAAATTGAAAAATAAGCTTTTAATATTTTTTTGCTGAGGTTTTCATATCAATAAAGAATTCTTTTGTAAGGTCATATTGATTTCTAGCAGGCCTGAATAGGGCAATCGCCCGGTTCTATACAACCGACAGCCGACAATAGGAAATAACTTACTACGGTTTCCTCGCTAAAATGGTTTAGCCAGTTCTTAGAACGAACCGATATGAAAAATACTGAATGAATTGGTTTTCTGTTTAACACAGGCACGTAAACTATTTAAATAGAAATGCTGAGTATATAAAGTGAGTTTTGATAATGAAATTAAATGCGAAGTTCTATAAAAGTATTATTAAATAAATCAATAATGTCAATAGGTGTTTAAACATTACCTACTTGCTGCATATGAATACATAGGAACATCAATGTACCCCAGTATCTACGGCAAAATAGGTCACACCAATCACAATCGGTGCGTAATGTAATGTGAGTTATAATTACCATAGTTATATATTTATAATTAGGTTATAATGTAATAGTAATAATAATATATTATTATAATTATATATAGTTATAATTTATCGAATAATAATATGTACTAGGATTGGCGATTTCTACTCATTCAAATGTCTCTTTGATAACTTGCATTTTTAACGTTCTGCATACGTTAACAAAGGTCTGATGTAATGTGTGTGTAAAAGTCAATAGTTGTTCCAAAAAATATTTGATCACGTTTTTGAGACCGGCCTTATAGCATAGCTCTTGATTTAAGAAATGACTCAAAAGCTTTTATTATATTTTTCACCCGCATAGACCGAATTAAAGGGACATACCATAACTGTACTTAGGTATAAATAAATATGGACCTTTAACAACATGGATGATGTAATTTAAAATTTAATGTTTCTTTGTAAGATGATGATGGTTTTCATATTATGGTATTGCGACCTCGTCCTCGTGTGGGTACCTAAAATGGGCAATTAATGCCTAGATCGTAAAAGCATGTCATGCTTTAAATTATAGTTGAATTTCATTGTCATTAAAATATCAAATACAAAGGCGATGTGGGTGTTGAGGGTATTGGTATAGGGCACTTATCGGTTCCGAGAATCGAAGCGATTAAAGTAATAAATATATGTATATTTATATATGTAGGTGGTGTACACAAATTGTGAATGCCAAGAGATTTGTGATACGATGTGATATTCTTTTATTGAGGTATATGTCCATATACAATATTAGACAGAGGAATGTGCCTAAATTAACTTTTTTGCTAACACACTTGTTACATTTTTTCATTTGAGTATAATTTTTTACAGGCCCTACATTTTAAGTTCAGTATTATTGAGAGTTTTAACAGCTAATTATAATAAACTGCTCTTAAAAACACCAGTTATAAAGAGAACACCCACTCTCTGAATACCTTTCAATTCTTCTCAAGTATTGAATATTTTTTTTACGAATCATTTAAAACATACGACAGACTGCCGATTTTGAAACGCAGCTATATTAAGAGATACAAAACTTAACATGCCGAGGAATGCAAATGCCAATTTTCATTGTGTTCGTACAAAGCGGAAGTGCCACACCCTTGTGTAAGTTGTTTCACAAACACACCTTTCTGACAACACATAATGGAGCAGGTCACATTTTTGTTGGAATTATCTAGAAAAACGGTTAGTTGCAACTCCGCCTAAAAGCAGGTTGCATCAGCCATAGGTGTGTCGGTCATGACTTGCCTCGTTACAAATAGTCGAGCACGAAGGGCATTCAGTTAAAAATATAAAATACGTATGCTCACTGAGCAGTGAGCAGATTCGATCAGCTCAACGGATCGAGAGTGTAAGTTTGGGCCGTTGTTGATCGAGGTATTCCAAATACATCGAAGTCACGATGTGCAAATACTGTAACGGTACTGGTCGTTGTTGGGACGCGGGTGCAGTGGCCTATAGGAAGGACATGTCCTACCCCGCGATACCCAGCCCGGACGTGTGGGACAATTGTGACCTCATCACATCTCTCATGAATACTAAATATTAACATGCGCTGGGTTCTACTCGTTGTGAAACCATAAGTAAATATGAGCGCGGTGAACGTATGTTATGCGTAAACACAGCTCAAATTTTGCACAGATTCTAAGAAATCAGACGTTTTGTTAAAGCAGGAAAATAGAAAGAATTATGAGTACATACGCCTTAACCGAACCTTTTGGGAACATTTGATGAAAAACAATTGCCCACGCATTCAATACATTTTTGTTCTCGTTTTCAGGAAATTCGGGTTGTAAAAATATGGTGTTTGAACTTTCAAATGCATTTTTTATTGTTTTAATACTCGAACGTCCAGTACTCTTGTAAAAGTGAGTACTTACTTTCTGTAACTAACTACAAATGTTCATAAGCATTTAGTCATGTTTTGTTGTATGATTTTAACAACAACAGGCAACCAACTGCATCTGCTAGCTTTATTAATCATAATTTGCCCAAAACCAGTATTTAGTCATTCAAGCGTTTAGATCGTATCATTTGTATAAGTCATGGTGCGAATTAATTTTACATGAGAAGCTCTTGACATACATATAACTGTCGGCGTCGACTGACTCACACTAATGCCATTTACTAAAGGCCAGTTACCTTACATTACTAAGGTTCATTTGCCTACCGAAAACAAAAGTCAAAGGGAAAAGGTGGTGACCTGTTCAGTAGGTACCTCCCTGTATCTAAAATAATACAATTTGCAACATTTTTATCGGGAACAGTAATAATGCTTTGCTTTTTTGTCAATAAATTAGCTATAATTTTAATAGAAATAATGGTTCAAAAAATTAATGAGAGTATATAGTAGGTACTCGTATTTATTTGGCTTCTTCCCTTACCCGATTATTAACAATGATATATACATTGTGAAACATCTTAAACTAGCAGAGTATACGAAAATTAAGTAGCGAATTCATCATGATAGTAGTAAATTTTTTGGAGGTTGCTTATTAACGGCATATTTTACAAATCCAAATTTAACTCCACCAAAACTATGGCTTTTAGCGCCACCTAGTGACGAGTAGAATATTCGTTAAAATTTGTGTTGCTTTGCGTGCTCACCCCACGCAAGATACTATAGAACTTTTCCGTTATACTCTAGATGTCGCTTTTGTATCTTATTTACTTGAAGTAGAAACTTCTTGCTTGGGGCTAGATGGCGCTTTATGAATTTCGGTGGATACTTATTTATTTTAAATATTTACATATTCCTTTTGGCAATGTTTTAATTTATTTAGAAAAAAGACAATACAAATTATGAAAGTAAAGTACCTTTATACATTTAAAAGAGCTATATAAAAAGGGCCCTGTCAGTAAAATTCGTCACCTTTTACTTACTTCATTTAATTTGGGAGATTTTCAGCGTACTCAATCACACGTCGTATATGTTTCATTACTAGCTATGGGCCTTCTCTCTTATGTAGAAATTTATGTCCTCTCTTCTCGAGTGGGAATTCATGAACCACGCTAGCCCACACTAGACATCTCGTGTGCTGGTATTACTTACTGCGGTCACCATTTTATGTTTTGGCTACGGGCATTTGCCTCCCATGATTTGCTACAATATCTATCTTCAGTTACCGGCAGTCCCACTAATCCAGACCACGGCAGGTGGGGGGTGTTATGAATCCCTGGGTTATGGATAGATTTTACACAAAGTGTGAGCTAATGGTAAATGAGACGTCTGACCATGACAGAACAGCATTAAAAGAGGCCATTAAATTATGGATTACATGAGCTAATTTCGGCCCTATTCCTTGTATTGAAACAGTGGAAGTCCCTGCAAACGCATTTTTGTATCCGCTTAGAGAAAGAGAGAGCTTGATATTCCAGCAAAACATCAGTATTTGGCATCTAACAATGCTTATTAAATCGGGTCCTATTTTCCTAATAACTCATTAAGTTTCCTTTGGAGCTTGGATCAGTGCTATCTACGGTTTCTCTGTTGCCACGATAGACTAAATTACACGTTGAAAGTGTCAGGGTACCTAAAAATGCATTAAAAATATTTTGATACACACTTAGGAATCAACAGCTTTTCTTAGAATTTTAGCAATTAACTTTAACATTTTATTATAGTCTTAAGTTGTCTCAATTTGGATGTGAGGTCAAATTTACGTTTAAACAAAATAAATTTTCAAGTTCGGGACCCTTGGCATTTTGCCAGCCCTGCCACCCTATTGTTACGCCACTGACCACATACCAAAATAATATTTTAAAAATAATTGTCCGTTTATTTGTTCCGGCTTATTTCTGAAATGGCTGCACCGATTTTATCGTGACTTTTTTAGTAGATAGCTGATGAAATATGGAGTAACTTGGGCTACTTTTATTTTCGAAAAATAAAGTAATGCTTCATTGTCCAAGTGGGCAGTATCGCGCGCAGGTCACGCGAATACTTAACGTAACGATTTTAATAAGGTATGGAGTTAGCTTATACCCTGGATAATTACATAGGCTAAGTTTTACTGCGGCAGATTATTTTATACCGTGGAGCATTGGTAGTATAAATTAAATGTTTATAGTAGTTAACGCAACCAGAGTTTACTGGATAAACTTAACTCGAGTCTCTATAAATCGAGTGGACACATCACTACCTCATCCGTTAACCATATGATTCGCACTAGTCACATATAATGCACACTTTTTTTGTTAATTTTTTTTTGTTTGAAAATTATGGGGTCAATGACATGTTCATGTATTTTTAATTAGGGTTGTCAAATATCTGATATGGATATTAAAATTTCATCTCACATAGATCAATTATAATGTCACATAGGTACTACGATAGTGTATATCTTAAACACCCAGTATATTTGCACTTTACGCCTAGCACAGAACGATGATGGTAAGTTATACGCCCGACCAAGATAGAGTGCCATTGAAGGAGACCAATAACTGAAAAACATTTATTATTCTCCGTCAATGACCACACGCGCCCGACACTAGAGCAACAGATGTTAGAACTCGTATACCCGGTAATTTCACTAAGCTACAGTGCCCTCATCCCGAGACATAAAATGCATAACCTACCATTTCACAGGACGATATCTGGCACTGCGGTGGTACCTACCTAGACGACTCAGTATCGAGTCTACCACCTAGTAAAGAAGTAAACTACTTATTTGTCGGGCAACCCTGCAGCATCTCTAAACGTGGGCGTCATTGTTCATGCTGATTGCCGCGCCAGAACCTGAAGCGTGGCGCTGGCTGCACACCTACGCGCCGGCATCAATGGAATGATGCCGCAGTCTATCATTATCATTTACACATTGTAATAATACGTCATAAAGTTACCCATTTTACCCGCCATAGCCTTTATTGTGCTCCGGTCTGAAGGCTAAAAAGGTGCTTTGAAATAACTAAATATTGAGATGATGAGATATTTGTGACTAGTGACTGGTATAATCCGTAATAGAGAAATTACCTGATGGCAAAACAAGGAACAAGTACGCTGTCCACCTTTATTAAGGCGGAAGGGAAAGAAAATACAGAGAGATGGGAAAGGGGATGGGTCTTCTATAACTTCACTCACTAAGCATTGTATGTATCATGTATTTAAAAGCCTTACATCATGCCTGTACAATCATAGCTCGCCCACTCTTATGGTGGTTTTAATAAACAAAAAAAAGGTCCATTTACATTCACACAACGACATCTAGCCCCAAGTTAACCGTGAAGCTTGTGTTACAGGTATTAAACAGCTGATTATCATACTTATATATATATATATATTATTTTGTAAACACATTGTAATGTAGTAGGTCTGTAACACACTACAACATACTTATTATACATATAAAACACCCAGACCAATACAAACAGACATGTTCATGCACACAAATGTTTGTACTGCCCGGGGATCGAACCCGAAACCCTTGGTGTAGTAGCCGACGTCGCAACCATTACACCAAATGAGTGGTCCCCAAATTAGAAGCTATAAATGACACATATTCTAATTTTATAGATAATTTATTAACGGCCGTGTGCTGTAAATTAATGCTGTTTGATATGTTAAGCAATAAGTTATTATGTTTGTTCATAAGTAAACTTGAATTACTGCGATAGTTTTGTTGTATAAAATTAACTGAATATTTTCACTACATTTCCTTAATAATACTTACTCATATGAACAACATAACCATTACGTTTATGTGACACAAAATGTATGTAAGTATCAGCTGTTCCAGTAATATACTCCCATCGCTGTAACATGCTCCCGGCAGGCGGAGATCAAAGCTGCGCATGCGCATAAGCCGTTCGAAATGAACCCATTACCTATTGCAAGAACGGAGACATACTCAAGACATGTAGTGCGTCTAAAAGCTTCTTAGATTTATACTTCACCGAAAATATCATGTCGGATAACACATCTTCGCTGAAAGTAATATTTAATGAAATAAATATTTGTTAAGACGAAATTGTCCGAAAACGTCACTTCTTTTTTAAATTGTTTAAAAATATTTGGCGTAAAATAATTTTGCGTCACATATTTGTCCCTCCATATCCTTTCCCATATAATTGCAAATTTGTCAAATGGTGATCAAGCCACTTCAAGATCCGTCTCTACAACGACTAGGTATGGGTCCTGCGTAGTACGTAATTTGTAAATTTCATGCGAATAATAATATTGAAAGAATATTTACAGAATAATAATTAATTAGTCTTATTAATAATGTACTTACAATATTAATAACTTATGATCACAATATTAATTTCAATTTATTATTTTTGCTATGGTACTTAACTGCTGCCAGTTCTTCCTATTCGATTTTTACATATTGAATGGACGGGTAACGTAAACAGGGATATATTTACTCTCTAACTTCTAATATTGACTAAAGCTATGTGCCCCATCTGCCGGGGGCACAGAAAACGTCAACAAACAATACTTCCCGTGTGAAATCGGCTGTATGCAACGACCATTAGGCTGTATTGTCGTTGGCCGTATGTAACTTGGTTGCTGCTGTGCAACCGTTGAAAAGTTTATTTGATGTTGAGGAATTAGCTGTTCATCATTTGGTCCGTCGCATTTTAAAAGCTTTCTTATCAATTCTTAACGCCTACGCGATGTCAAATACAGCGGCATCCAATAAAGCTCCTTCAATTAATTTGACTTATGTTAACAAAATGATACTGATGTCAAACCTACGTGTTTGAGTTTTCATAGGAGGGATATTTGAGGTGACTAATAAAAAGACTTCTCACACTACATAACTAATGGCCTATGAATAGTTACCTAGTTTGAGATGAGAGCAGATCCACGGGTTGTATCTGTCAATACCGTAATATTTTGTAGGTCATATCGTTAATATATAGTTAATATGTATCTTTATAGCCCATTGTAATGTGAATAAACTATAAAGTATAGTAGAGTGTGAGCTAACAGTTAAATTACATAAATAAAATACTGAAACCAGAACAAACAAATGTTTGATAGGTACGATTTTAAGGTAATCTTTGAATCCTTTTTTACTTTACTTGGTAAATACTAAACGCATGTGGCTCTTAGGCTTTGATCATACCCTGATACCTTAGTATACATCTATGTTTATACTACCAATATCTTTGTGTATGCCAAAAACCCCATTAGACTCGTATTACACTATAAAATTTAATTTACTCTAACCTCAAAAGATATTGTGAAATGTCCTTTGATACTATGAGCAAGAGTAATTTAACAATTGGTAAATATAGTGCATGCACGATTTAATGGCATAACGTGTCAGTAATCGCTAGCCATTTTGGTGCGAAATAAGAGACCTCTGACTTTTCAATTAAGCTCTATTTGGAACACAATACTCTTACACAACTGCGCTAAAAGATGAAGCAGGAAAAAAAATAGAAGTTTTTTTATCCTAAAATATTTTAACGTGTAAGTATAGTAACAACTAATGATTCATACGTAAAATCAAGCTTATTTAATGACATGAAATGTGGCGCAAGCAGAAATAATTGTACTTTAAGTAGTTTGTTACGTTTTCGGATGAACAATTTTCCATTTCATAATGTCCGTATTTTCCTTTCGTTTTTTAATTTCCTAAATGTCTATAAGTACATTATGAATGAGCATATGCATCGTATGGCGCACCTATATTTCTAAATCAGCAAGTGCAGCGTAATTAAAGAGTAATATTTAAATTGTGTAAGTTTATCGTAAAGAAAGCTTCCATATATATTAATCTAGTTATAAAAGGCGCTTCTAATAGCTCGCCTCGAATATTGTTAAACAAGTACACACTAAAATATATTTAAAGAATCATAATAGTTTTAGGAACAGGGACTTATTAAAAATTATTAATGCATTATGCACAATTAATTAACTATATTACTCTATTTCAATCAACAACAAATATGTAAAGATAGGTATTGTGTGGACTGGTATGTATATCTAGGAATATATATATCGTTCGTATGTCAATGTCAATATTGAAACATTTATATCCAGCGGAAACACACAGGGGACCTTACCTGCTGTGGTCAACGGATGGTTTCTTTATCGAAGAATAAACAAGTTTGAATTGCGTTAAATTTTGTAAACGGAATGGTTTGGATTCAGTGAATCTTTCAATAATATTACATATTTTACATGTATGTTAAGACCGGTGCTTTTTATATAGATTACGGAATTCTTATTTTAATCACTTAACTGAATCTGGTCAAAAAACTCGTATTAAACAAAATTGACATAGACTTGAAACAATTAAATACCTATTATCATAACGACAATAGCAGAGTCTCGAATAAATGTTTCCAATTTCAAAAGTATGATTCATAGCTATGATATAGTTAATCACACCCTAAAGCGCAATTGAATAAAAAGATTAAAATTGTATAGGGGATAATATAATAGTATAATGTGCCCACGTATCTATTTGTGTACAAGTTTTACAAGTAGTGACGACAGGCATCTGTCGGTGCGCTCTGAAATTGCATAGCATTCAGTAGATTGTTATAAGGAGATTACTCACCCAAGGGAGACCTGTAGGTCCCTGTCTGTAGTTAGTTAAGGAACGGTGATTTTACTTTTAATTTTGTCTTCATACTGATACTTAATATAACTACGTTCCAGGCAAAATGGTGGGATAGACTTTTAATTCTTGACACTGACTTAAAATCTTATTTATTAGTAAATAACCAAATTGTTATCGGATTTTGGAATAACAGGCGTATTTGATGCCATGTGCCATCAAGTGGTGAATGATGCTTATGGAACGCTTAAATATCGTTGCAACGACATGTCGCCAACATGCATTGAACAGTATGGTGGTAAATGGTCCGAGACTGCCTATGATTTCAATCATAGAGTTCAAAAATGGACGTTAGGACAGTATTTATACCAGTATATCAGTTTAATTCAAATTATATTTATTCAAATAATCTATTACAGATACTTTTTAATCACCAATTGTTGCCACTATTATATTTTTTCATAAAAAATCCAAACCGGTGGTACAGGTGACTCTACCAACGGTTCGGAATTAGTAGGATCTTCGAGAAGAGCCGGCATGAAACTCGGTTATTAGTTTTTATATTAAGCAACAAATTATTTACTGTTGAGTTTTTTTTATTTGTGAGATAGCACTATTTATATCATCATTCGTATCGTCGATCTTTATTTCTATTGATGTTAATAGCAGTGATGTATTCTGAAAATAGTACTATCACAAGTGGGGTTCATTATCATTATAACAACCTAAGCGTAGCCTCGCTTCAGAACGAAATCTTCCCTTATTGATTCCACATGGGTCGATTCCTAGTAGTCGACCGCCACCTTAGCCAAATCATCAGTCCATCTTTGGAGGTCGGCCTATGCTTAATTTTTCGATAGAAGGACGCTACTCAACAGAAACACTTAATCGAGCGTCGATGGCTTCTCGCTGCCACTTCTGTTGGATTGTCTGCATAATACATACGCGGACACTTGAAACAATAATATTTTTCAATGATGTCTACCAGCCGTCTATAGCTAAAAATAATAACAATGTACCACGTCACGTGTAATGAATTAAAGAATTAGAATTCGTGATAGCAAGATGAGATCGTTACGGTTCGGTCGTACGCGACCAGCTGTCCGCACATGAGTGGTGGCGAAGCCGGCGCGCCAGGCGCCCTCGCACAGTCGGCCGGCGCGCGACCAGCTACGCGCACCTATCCGCGATACAACACGATTACGACCTATCGAATTCGAACGTAACTGTCAACTCGGGTGACAGAACATATCGAAGTGAAGCGATTTGTGGCTCCAAGTTTAGTGTTAGCCTACAATTTGTGGTATTATATGTCTATTTACAATAGTTTCACTGCGACCGACGCACAAACAACTGAATTGTTTACGTGCCCAGGGATTTGTTAAAAGCTCTCTCGTTTTTTAAAAAAAATACATAGACGCATTGATGCATATATATTTTTGCATGCATTCGTTTATTCAAATATTCGTATTTCTTATTTATAAGTTATAACATATTCATGTTATAACTTATAAATAAGAAATACCTCCAGTAATAATAGGCAATTAATTAACATTTTCGAATTAAATGTTTAGCAATTAAAATCCTACCTACCTAGCCTACCTATTCGACTTGCATTGGCGTTTTTATCGTTCAATTCAAATTCAATAAGATTTTAAATCGTTATAACATGACTGTAAAATTTTTGTACTATAAAATGTATATAAACTTTTTATCGTAGGAAGCTTCATAAACATTACATTGCATCAGAACTAGTGTTTACTCTCGGGTTGGTTAGGGAAACCNGTGATGTTATTTTTTGTAACAAAAATCCCTTTATGTGTTTTTAATTGCTCCAAAACATTAAGGAATCAATATAATGGCCACCAAAGGCGCCTTAATGCATTAAGTGGATCGTCTTAAAGATCAAAATGGCTGTCTCACAATGCCTAGAGATATGTTCATGGTAATGGCTTGCGTGTGGCGTATGCACCCATAATGCAATATCATAAAATATCGATCACCGTTGCTAGGAGACATGCCACAATAAACCTGGTTTATTGTTCTCAATAGCGAGTATCCAGCCATTTGCTATGCTATCGACTTTCCGACGCTGGTCTCTTGGGACTGCTGACACAAAGTAAACTGGCTCTCTTAGCTACAGTATAAGAGCATGGCAGCGCTGGTAAATATTTGCGCCTAGTAACACACATACCATTTACGAGTACTACTGGAAAGTTTCTTAAAGTCATGGTTATTATAATATTTACATTGCTTAGTAAACGTATCGTAAACTTTGAGTGCCGTTTTCAGGTGACAGTTGGAATTGCACTTTGAAAATAACACAACAATACGGAGTGTACAAATTCGAATACCAGCATGTTTTTATTTCTGTTTTTAAAAGATTTACGCTTTAGATATATGGTTTAGAATTTTGTAATAAAATCATATATTGTTGTATTTTATGTCAGATTGATAATTATCAATTATTATAAATTATTTCGGGTCTTCGCGTTAAATTGACGTCATCTTACAAGTTTATTTTGAGTAAGAATCAATATGAACGACTATGTATGTGGATTCCAATGACAATCGACCATGGTCTCAATGACTAAGTGCTAACTTTACAGAGCTTAAACATTATTCTTGAATTGCTAGCACAGACGTAACTCTTGTACCTATAAAGAACAGAAGATGATATATTAGTTTATTATAACGACGATTGTAGTATTTTCGAATGTGTGAAATTGAGTTTGATAATTACTCGAAAAAAATATGAAAATTTTGGAAACCTCTTCTATTAAACTAACCTACTTACATCGCAAGTTGAACATGCTGATTACTTAAACTATTTATTTTCTGGAATGATCGTGTTATCAAAAGTTTAAAATATTGCCCGACGATTTATGTTGTATGTTTAGCCACATATTAAATGTGAATTTTTCGGGTTCCTTAACACATTTTGGTACCATAATAGTATATATCATTAGCTACAGGCTGGTTTACGTGTGTTTTAAAATAAGCTATGTTAATTACACCCATTAGCAATACGCCATGTGCTCGGATTGTCGCCAGGTGAAAGGTTATCAGCTACAGTAATAAATAACATTGATTAGTTTACCTTAGTCATCAACCTGAATATAGGCAATAATTGGCATTTTATTGTTCAGTTGCGTTTGTTGACAAATTAAAAACATTTGGTTGATTTCGTCCATCGACTTCATTTAATAAATCGATTGTTCTTTTTATTGATATTTAAAAAAATGTTGATATTTTCACTTCACAACTATTCTGGGTACAAGAGCTTTGCTAAAAACTCTACTTACTAGAATTACTTAGGGTACCCCATAGATTTAAATATATGTACCTCAATGGGGTACCCCGACCAAATAGATATTATGATATTAACGAGATTATCAGGCAGAGATAATTTTAGGTTTAAAAGATGTTTTTTTGGTCTTTTTATATTATGTGCTATTTGAAAAGTCACTATATTACGAGTAGGCACAGTATGTAACTGTGTCTAAATATACCTCGTCTGTAATGCGCTTGCTTTGATAGGAATATCTAATAACCACTCCGTGAAAGACTGTCTCATCTTTGATAAATGCTTTGAAGAGATAATAAAGCAGTAAAACATTAAAGCTCACTTTACACATAGAAAGCATTAGCAAACCACACCGAGCGTAGCTAATTCCTTTGTTAAACTCGAGTTCCCGTGTATAATTAGGTATATAATTTATATATATATTTATTGTATTTTTTTTTAATCATGTACATACGTTTTTTTTGTGTTTTAGTTCGTTGACCGTGATTTTGTCGTGTGTACGGGCCGGAGAATTGTAGCACGCGCCTACGACCGTTAAATTACAATCAAAATCATATAATGCAGTCAATAAAATCCAATTTATGTAAGTGGATAAGGACTGCTAAGTACAGTGGTCGTCAGACTCCCAGAGTGTCAAATTATATTCGAGATGAGTCTTTTTTAAATTTAAACGAGTTATAGATAACGGATGTGGCCGTTCAGTAGCAGGTTAAGCCTTCGGTATAATATTTACCTAGAACGGAGACTTTCCGATGGAAATTAGTAAAAGTATTAAAGTTTTATTCGTTACAAATATTGTATGTAAGGTTTTTGATAATAATCCGAACTAAATTTCCTTTGGAAAATGTTTAGAGTACGTCGGTCATTAATAAAGCACCAAATGACTGCATTGGTGCTTTTAACAATATTACATAGATATCATTAAATTTTTAAACAACAATGAATACTGAATCTTAGGTATGCCTAAATGTTAATCTATTTAATATTTTACCTTAACTGAAAAACCTTTTTAGTGTATTTTAATATAATACACGACATGAAACGGTCACGACCCAGCATCTGTTATTATAAAGCCGCTACAACAATTTCGAAGTTCTTACAGAATAATTGCGTTCCCTAAGCACGACTCGCAGCCATTGACCTTTCATTTACTTGCGCGCATTTATTGCTATAGAGGAAAAATTCTTCATTAACATTTTTCATCAGTTATGGTCAGCATATTTTAATGGTAACGTTGGCCACGTCAATGCACAAGCTTGTGGATATTGCACATGTAATTACTAGATTCGGATTTATGAAAAAATGCTCTATTGTAGGGCGGCCTCATACTAGGCGCAATATTATGTGTATATAACATTTTCTAAAATTCATTCATATATTATGAATAGGTATCTTTTAAATCTCAGTTATTGAGGGAGGTTTAAATAAAATATTAAATTTTGTCTTGTAGTTCAGTGCTTGTTATCTCTACATTTACATAAAACGAAGTCGCTTTTTTTGCTTATCCCTAAGTATACATAGATCTTAAAACCTACGCAACGATTTTTAATGAGAATTTTCATGCTTATTAATCTAGACAGACACTGATATTTGCAGAGATTTCTAAAGAAGTTTTGTAAATTAAACCCTTTTTTGCGATTCTATTCCAAAAGCTGGCGGAACCCTTCGATATAGATGAGAATAATGTAATCCTTAAAAATATATTTGTATACCTCAAAAAGATCTGCAAAAAAGTCCGGCATAGTTTGTATCTATATCTTATAACAGTTATAACCCACAGTAATATTTCTTAATTGTTCAGCTTCCACGAGAAACGTTGACCTATTTACAAAGCGACTTTAGAGTTGGTTACTTCAAAAGAATACACATATATTTATGACAATCCATGTCGAATGACAAAAGCATTGGCATATTCACTCAGTTTATTATATTATAAATTAAGTTTTTAAGTTCAGCGAGATATTTTCAATAAAGTTTGCGAGATGAGGCCAAAAGCTTGCCCAGAATTCCGAGGTAACGGACGACACTTCGCGGTACCGTAACGCGGCCGGACCTGTTACTGCCAGCTGAGCTCACTCACACATAGGCGATCAACGTCACTCAAACAATCGCTATTAGCATTTGTGATAGACACCATATTATATCAGGCGATTATACGCATTCCATATAGGTACGGCATACATATACCCAAGTATGTAACAAAGCTCTTAAAAGCTCCAACATTAAATTACATAGAAGCGCTCACAACGTTTTTTAATCTCGGACGATTACCAGAGTGTCCTAGTCATGCAGTTTTTATTAAACTGTCAAAGATATAACAGCATAGGCAGTAAGACAGAATACGAAGATAGAAAGATCCTTGCAGACTTTTATATGAATTAGTTCATACTACTGTTATTTGTTATCTGACTCATTTGTAATATTATACATAAGGGTGGTTCGCTATTTCCTTAAGATTATACCAACCTTTCATCGTATTAAACATACGTTCTTGCATAATATATTTATGCGTTTTAAAACAAATATTTCTGCGCCTTATCATTGACTAATTTTTGAAACTACTAAACTGTGGATAGTCTTAAATAAGATATATTATTAGTTCAAACACAGCCTAGATTTAATGTCAATATTTAAACAGCTGTGGACGTCGGGCGCAGTGAATTTAATTTGTTTCATTTAAAGTGAACACAATAAATATGTGATATAATATTCGAACATGGCAATTTGTGTGGCACCGTGATGAGGACAGGTGTTTCGTTGGTGACATAGTGCAGTGATGGTGTTTAGCAATGCCGGATTGGCGATACAACGTGCTCTCTACNCATAATATATTATGCGTTTTAAAACAAATATTTCTGCGCCTTATCATTGACTAATTTTTGAAACTACTAAAACTGTGGATAGTCTTAAATAAGATATATTATTAGTTCAAACACAGCCTAGATTTAATGTCAATATTTAAACAGCTGTGGACGTCGGGCGCAGTGAATTTAATTGTTTCATTTAAAGTGAACACAATAAATATGTGATATAATATTCGAACATGGCAATTTGTGTGGCACCGTGATGAGGACAGGTGTTTCGTTGGTGACATAGTGCAGTGATGGTGTTTAGCAATGCCGGATTGGCGATACAACGTGCTCTCTACGAGCGAGGCGTACATCAGCGCCGAGCCCTTGCCGGGGGACCCACTAGCCGCCAGCTACCCGCGCCGCGCCGACCGCACTCGTCGGAACCACACTTGCCCCTACACCACCATTTTCTTAGGGGAACGCTCGCAACACTCCCAATATAGACTTCCAGCTATACAAAATGATACCTTGGATCCATACGCTGACGCCTATTCAGTAGATCGGTCCTCCAATCTCACAGACACATCGAGCTTTGCATGCTACGAAGATTGCCGACCACATACCGAGGACAGCATTCCCGATGACAACAGCTCCGATGAAAATGTGAAAATTGGTGAGAACGTTGCATTGCAGGTTCAGAAAGTGCCATACACCTCTAGTGTTTTCTACATATCAACAAAAACTGATAACATACATCAAGAAAACACGCCAAGTAATTTGTACTTGGTGGATGAATCCGACTCGGACGCTCTATCGTCATGCACTTGTGATAGTTTTGAGCGTTGTGAGTTCGACTGCAGAGATTTTGAGCCTTTCTCTGATACCTGTTGTTGCGACCCGCTAAGTGATGGCGTGTGCGCTCGTAGCCCCAAAAATGTCGACTCACCAGAACATTTTTGTGATAAAGTCGTCGAGGAGGACGGAATGTCAACGCGAAGTGATATGGAGGGCTTGGATTTAGCACTATTTGAACCGGCTCAAACGGATTCTAACGAGTGTGGTGTTGGATCTACGGAGCATAATGGGTCGGATGCAGCGGCATTGTGTGGAATTCTTTACTGTATACCCGATAGTAGTGGTGGTAAGTAGATTTACAAGTGTTTCCATATTATTATGTGTATGTCAACAAGCCATTGGTACATCAGTCATATAGGTAATTTAGTCCCAATAAGTTGAGCTTGCAATACTCATAAATTCGTATTCCTGGCTAAATGGTGAGACAGGCAGTGTAATTAGTAGATAACGAGTTAGCAGCTAGAATCGTGATCACTTATATCGATGACTGGTATACAAGGCGACAGTGCCACTTACTCTCAGGTGGTTTGATTGCTAATTTATTTCATAAAAGTTAAGAGCAGGCATTCAGGAACAGTCAGCGAGATAACATTCAATTACAGTGATTAGGAGTGGGGTTAGTGCGCTGCGGGCTCGTGGTCCGCGCGCAGTCTCGTATTCGATACAACCAACGTGTGCGGGATATTACTGTCGCATCAATCACCACCGTCATTGTCACTGCCGTAATAACAACAGCTCACTTAACATTACCTGCTCGTGGACTAGGCTTTGCTGGTCATGTTATATGGACTACATACATACTTACATGACACGAGAATTGTATGGCCCCATTTACAACAGAATTCGGAAATATTTTACCAACTGGCTTAACTATCATCCGATTAAGTTGTAATAAGGAG
Source organism: Leucinodes orbonalis (assembly GCA_019425675.1). Lineage (NCBI taxonomy): Eukaryota > Metazoa > Arthropoda > Insecta > Lepidoptera > Crambidae > Leucinodes > Leucinodes orbonalis. The sequence goes on along the minus strand of PQWD01006737.1, from coordinate 29,146 downwards.
GTAAAAAATTTTAGTTAAATTAAATGAGATATATTTTTTTAAGTATCAAAATCCTACACACTTTTCCGGTAGAGATCAAAAATTATTTGTGATAATATGGTACTAAGATCAAACCCAATACAGTAAGGAAAGAATTGCTGCCTATACAGATAGCGAAAAGGAATCGACAGATCAACTATCGAAGCCTATCGTATATAGTTTTTTCTATAACGATGCAGTCGTCAAACGAGTGTTGGTATAGGAATGATTTTTTATGTAGGAGGGTAGGCATATTCAATATCATGAAATTCAGTTAAACGCTTGTGTGTATAAAAGAAATCGGTATTGAAAATGAAATGAAATCCTGGTCCTGTGCATCTTGCATCCACCATCTATTATCAACCTTATTTTATTTGAACAATAACATGATATTATAAAATGCATGCATGTGTGTAAAAGGTTAATAAACATTAAAAAATACTTATCGTTACAAAACAACCATAACGAAGATCGTATTACATATTTAGAAGTTGTTAACAGTCAGTGCAAACGGCTAACCAACATATTTCTCCGTTAAGGAAGCCAACACGGAGCTTTTATTAGTATGGTAGCGCCACAAATTGCGTACCGTTAGCATCTCGTAAGTTTCTAATTACCGTCAGAGATAGAGGGCGATTGTCGGGCTACATGCAAATCCGATGTACGCTACTCTGAACCGACACATGTTAACGGCCGTGGTATGACATGTGAGTTGTAAAGACGTTCAATTTGCGCCAAAGCGCACCTTTTTAATATGTGCAGTCATTTTAAGGTATACTATGGCCGAATCTTACAAAAAAAATAGTCATCATTATCTAATTATTTTTTAAAGGTTTAATTCAAAAATACATTAATATAATTATGTACCTAATAATAAAGTATGACACATTTTACTTTATTACATTTTTATTTTATGCCGTAAAGGCCATTTAGGCTTTACGATTCGATCAAGGATTTTTCAGCTAAACTACAAATTTAATTTTTAATCTCAATTATAACACAATTATCTCATTTAGGTTGGATTTCTGATTAAGTTAAACAATATTTTATTAAAATAGTGTTTTTTTCAACTAAGTCTAATAATTATAGCTTTATCTTGCAAGCCTAGCGACCACAGCTAAGAATTCATCGCCTCCCATGAACTTTTGCAGTGCCGGGGTAATGTACTGCCGGCTTTGCTCTTTTAAAGCTCTTGTGGAATTCCATAACGTAGTACTGTACGACGTTTATTATACAAAATCTAGAGGTAGTTGGATTTAGAAGTTAACTCCTGTACATTAAAATTAACCAAAATAAGAAAACATATAAAGTAAGCAAATGAATCGTATTACATAGATGCCAAAAAATTAAATCAAGGGATATTTGATCTGTACTATATACTACGTTCTTCAAGCAAAAACTAAAGGAATGCACTTTTTGTTGTATAGCTTTAGTAGTTGTTTTAAATACCAGACGTGGTATTTTAGTATCCCGGCTTGTATATTAGGTATTTTAATATATCGGGAAATGTCAGTCACAATAATGGATGCTTTCTTTCGACATTAAAAAGTCACTAAAGAAGTCGCCCGAGGTTTTACATGTTATTTGTCGATTCCGTAGCCCCACGAAATTGCACGAGTAAAGAGTGTTTGTACATTGTTAAAAAAGAGTTACGAGGCGCATACGTCGACGTGTACCATATAAACTTGTACTTTACACGCTCCTTGTGTAAGTTACAGGGCCAGTGCGTTGTAAATACTTAACGATGTTTTGTTGTGGTATATAGATGTGCTAAATCGTAATAAAAACGACTTGATTTAACTCGACCAATTAATAATTATAATATTTCGAATAGAACTAAGGTAACGCAACCCGAGTTAGCTGGATAAAACTGAGTAATTTGTTAAGTTTTTTTTCGACTTATTACCAGTATAAAGAAAATATTTATCAGGAATGCCAAAAACCCCCATGCACGAGCTGTACTTTGGGTTTCGTATTCGTGTGCATATGGTCTATTGCCTCATAATATTTGATGCATTTATGTAGAGCAAAATTAAGTTAAAATATTTTCGAAATTAAAACATGTAATAAAATCAATAGCCATATTATTTGCATGAACTTTGATAGTTATTTTTTTAAAACATTACAAGTACGTAGGCGCAAATGGGGGAGATTCTTGTCCAGCAGTGGACTGCGATAGGTTGTACAATAATTTTTATTGCCGTAATTTGCAGATTCACCTTTGTCGTCTACTTAGATAGCGCGTATAAATAAAGGTTCAAAAGCGCATAGAACTTTTTGAACATTAAGGCTTATCAGATCAGTTGATATATTCTGATTTATTTATCTTACCACATACTTAGGTACAATGTATCACCAATACACTAACTTGGTGTAACCAAGATCTACGTATAAAAAATTATAATGGACCTCAGCTTTTCTAGTCGATTAATAAACGCATAAATGTTTTGTCCTTCCTATTTATCGTTCGATCATAGACTTCCTATTTATCGTTCGATCATAGAGTATATATAATTTTGGAACTGCCGTCAATCTGGTTGGCCAGGCTCGTGTCAATCGTCATTAACCGGTCCACTTTACCTAAGCCCTCTAATTTCTTTAATGGTTTCTTACTTTTATACAGGATACGGCTTATTTGCCGCTTATTATCTCGCTCTTCGTGATATTATGATGATGTGGTGACTATTTATAGGCAGGGCAAAGCTCTATGGGAAGTCGAGAGATTTAGCGATGCTTGACAGTTAGAGATATAAATCGTTACATCTTTAAGTTAGAATTGCTAGCCTCGTCCGTGGTAGCTTATAAATAAAGACTGGTGTATATTTAGAACTCCCTTTTACGGCACTGTAAGTTCTGATGCTAGTTGTTTTACTTGATGAAGTTTTACTGGAGCTAGATCTGTAATTGTGTTTACTTAATTGCGTTTCATGTTGTAAGCAGAATGAGTTAAAATTTGAAATAACCTCAAAATACTCGTGAAAATTCCTCATGGTCTTTTTTAAAAATATTATAAAAATCGTGATTATTATGCATCTAAACAAAACCTTTGAAGTATGTAACCTCGGATGCCCTTTCGAGTTTTTTGTATTGAAGGCAGTCAATAATCTTGTTAGACCTGATCAGGATAGGACTGGAATATTGGGTCTGCATCCTTCGCCTGTCCAGTTATGTGATGCAACCGCCTGCTTATACTTTCAATGAGGCTGCTCTTCCTGCGGCCGGCAGGAAGACGTTGCGTGTGGAATTAGCGTTCCGTCATATATCGCGTCGTGTCGTGGAACGCAAATTAACAATATGGTGTAAAATTCTGAATAGCTTTGGACTCGGTTATAAAGAAAATTTAAATTTAATTCTGCTTTGCAGGCGTTACCGAGCTTACGATGAAACTTGATGGTAAATGACAATATTTTATGTTTAGTGAAAATTCATTTGTTTTAGGAATATGTGATAAAATTATATTTTTATAAAAATGTGTGATAAAGGGATTAAGGACACTTTTCTAGTATTCTCTAAGCTCACATATGTAATTTCACATCATCATACTGAGGGGCACGAGCCTATCCGTAAAGGGTGTATGGCCTTAATCGTCGTCCAGATAGCAACGGGATAATTACAAATATTTCAATGAAATTCCTGAAAATGTGTTTTGACATCCATTCTGTAAAGTAACCTTGTTGTCGCGTAGCTTATTTGACTCAACCGTATCATACCAGCTCAGTGCTAGTACCTACGTAATCAATTACTTTAAGCATATAAGCCAACCCAGTGCGGTACAATACTCAATCTACGAACTTAAATCTACTATAAATAATGTTTTTCACTTACAAAAAAGTAATTTGCTTATAAGATTGTTATTCATTGGGTCACGCTATTTTTATTAATATAGGTTGTTTTATTTATTTAGGACAGCCAACAAAACAAACACCATACAATTATAAACTTATATCTATAAATACATGATTGTAGTGTTGCCTTAGTTAAATGCTGCCACGGCATGCACAACTAAATAATGAGTCGACAGACAGAACGCCTAAAATCGTTTAATTTAAAATATACATTTATATTATTCTACTCATTACTGGCAGCTATATGATAAATCGAGTTTATGGCTATGCGAGCGTGATAATTGACTGAATTGTTTCTGAATCCTATTAATGGTTGAACAGTGACCAAGTTAGTCCTAAAATTTTTAGGTTTATAAGCGAGGTATCTACAATTACGAGCGCGTTTAAAAGGGACATTATAATTTATTTGTTAAAGCAGACTAGCACAATCAATGCGCCCATTGATAATATTGTACAAAAATAGGTTATAAAACAATTCTACGACTCTCTAAACTCCGAAGTTTAAAGAAATCCAGCCGCGATTTGTATGTAGAAGCCTTTTGGCCATCATACTCTGGAAGGACACGTGCCAAAGAAACCGTTTCTGTACAGACTCCAAACGGCGTCTATGAATTTCATAGTATGGAGTTCAAACTACACTACAATACTCTAGACCAGAGCGAATCAATGAGTTGAATACTGCTATTTACTAGTAGGTTGTTTAAATGCACGGCAGTTACGTATAATGAAACCAAGTAGTTTAAAACTTTTAGTAACAATTTTTCGACATGTACGTAAAAGCGAAGTGTGCTATCAATATAAACTCCAAGATCACGAACCACATCCACAGCTTTTAAAATATTGTTATTATTATAATTCTATAAGAGTGGGAGCAGACGGTCTTTTTCCGAGAAAAATGTATGTAATGACACTTGTCAGTATTTACAACCATTTTATTGACCTCACACCAAGTGGTGAATCTATCCAAGTCCTCTTGAAGCAGGCACCAATCGTTTTCATTCACAAGCCTCATTGTAGCTTTGAGGTCATCGGCGTATAAGTATATTTGTGAGTGTAAGAAAGCCGATTTGACGTCATTGATAAACACATTAAAAAATAAAGGGCCTAAATGTGATCCCTGAGGCACTAGTGGCTGAGAACGCATCAGAGGAGACACCGTCAATTACGACTCTAGAAGACCTGCTTGCAAGATAAGACGCAACTACGATATTAAACTCCCTGTAATACCATAATTAAAGAGTTTATTTATTAAAATTTGATGGTCCACCTTATCGAATGCTTTACTAAAATCTGTGTAAATAGCATCGATAGAATCACCCCCATCGACAGCGTCAACAACTTCCGACACTAAGCTTGCAAGGTTCGTAGATGTTGATCTGGCCTTAATAAAGCCGTGTTGCTCAGGTATGAGGATCTGCTTCAGGTGCCAGCAGATAATAGGGTGAATAATGGTCTCAAAGACCTTGCCAAAGATGGGAAGAATAGACACTGGTCTATAGTTGTTAATACAAGACTTGTCACCGCCCTTAAATATGGGTACATTTAACGCTTCCTTCCATTTCAATGGAAAGATGCCCGATGCTAAAGAAGAGTTATAAATCATTGATAGTGGTTCATCAAGAACTTCGCTGCACCTAAGGGCAAAAATGGGGGGTATTCCATCCGCACCTGCCCCTTTCCTAACATCAAGTCTTATTCATATATTAGTAGTCGGACTTATTCCGTAACATATTAACGACATGTAACTTATAAGAATTATGGTGTGCGGTTTAAAATGCTAGTTCGGAAGAACTCAACAATTGCTATGGACCAGCAATTCTGTTAAAAGGCAAATTTTTTGAGGTAACGGTTCTCTTATTTTAAAATTTATTGTTAATTCGATATTGTTAGGGATTTACATTTAAATACCCCTATTAATGCAAATATATATTCAATTGTATGTATCTAATACTTCAGACCATGTTACCAGAGGAATCTTATGAGTGATCGATAACTTATTTAATGCTACAGTATTTTGTAGAATATAAGCCATATAAGCTATTAAATGTTTTAAGTGCGGACATAATTAAGACAGAACAGTATCATACTCATTACACGAATAATAAGCGAAGCGCTTTGTATGTAAAGAGAATTGACTTGGCAAAATATGGTATGCCATTATGCATGTCAGGTATGTATTTAATACAAGTATAATGTGAATGTAATTACAGGTTCATTTCACTTTTAAACTGTATCTTTAAATTAAAGCTAAATGAGCGAGCGCTAGAGCTTAATGCATTGAATATTTAAAACTGCAGATATTTAATTTAGGATGCATGTAACATACTTTCGAAAGATAGCGGATTCGTTACAAAAACGTATTTTAATAAATGAAAGTGTTAATGGACCTGGGTATATTTACAAAAATATCTAAATGCAATTGTTTTTTATCTCCTTATAGAGCATAATTACTTATGTGGTTTACGATCTCATGGTTTACTATTTGAGATTTCATTGTAATAAAATAAGGTACGAAAAGAGACAGTTATGCTACGTAGTTTCCTTATTTTTTATTGCTTCCTGCTGTATTTGTATTTTATTATTGTATTAAAGCTTATTGACCACTAAAGGAAAAGAAAATATTTGAAAACTATTTCTTTTCAATTAGCAATAATTATAATTAAGCTTGCTCATAGGAAATTGGCTTAATGGCGACAGTAATTAAGCTTAATGGCGCGCAAATTGTGTGAGAAGCAGTGGCAGTACGGCCGCAGAATTGAGTTTACGGTGTTCTTATTATGTCATAGTCTAGTGCGGTCATTCAATACTCAAGAATATAGTTTATATTACGATATAGTTTATAATATAAATGGATTTCTTATAATACTTTACTAATGTGTGTGTTAACTAATTACGCTTGCAATATTTGATTGTGATGTTTTATTTTGGGACCAGGGAACATTTTGCGATGGGTCTGAATGAGGATTTAAAAGTTGACCAATTAGGCTGTTACAACAATGATAATGTCTCCCTGCAGGGCGCCCAAACTTGAATAATCAAAATAGCCTCAACACTTCGTAAGCCAAATTCGGAAAGGTTATCGCAGACTTAATCATTGTAAGAGAACCCAAATAAAAGCAAACTTTAGTTTGTCGGTAGAGGGTTTAATGTTAAAGAAACAATATGGTATGTTTGGTCTCAAATAGCAATGCTTTGTCGTGTGTTCTCGTAGCTGAATGTAACAATAATACCTGATGCGAGTACTTATTGTAACGATCGACTACACTGGGAGCAATCGTATAGATTTACATTTATATTTCAAGTGTAGATAGTCTATATATTTATATTATATTATATTTTTTCTACTGTGGCAGCTCTCGAAAATCGAAACAAGTAAAACGTTTCGGATTATTTTCTTGGGAAAAAATCCTGAAATAATGTATAAGTGCTTCCCCAACAACCCAATCAACAGAAATGCCAGATCAGCTCCTTGGGTTAAATAATTTCGGGTGTGCATTGATTTTCAGTTATTAAGCATTTAAAATTTTAGTATTTATTAATGAATATAATTAATACGAATAGTGTCATAATAGGTACATATTTTGCTTTATAGACTCGTACATATGAAAATCGTTATTAATACTAGGCAAGTGCTTGCAATAAGATTACAAGTTTGACTATAACGAAGTTGTATTGTACGAGTTTAATGTTTATCTAACATCTAATAATGGCAGTTTCAATTCTATAAAACTCACATAAATATCCCAACAGCTTACGTTATTTGGTATTTAATTGAAAATAGCGACCACTTGTCTGTGTGTTTTGTAACCGTGAAGACTGAGCTTGAATATTCAATATAACGTTAACCCAAGACCTTTGTTGAAATCACAGAAACGTTCGTAGTACGTTTTATTCAAGGGATGCCGTCACGTATTCACTATGTGCTATGAGATTACGAAATGATCTTCACTGCGACTAATTTGAACAATTTTTCATTTGGATGAAATATCATATGGCCTTCGCCGTTCATCTGCTCACGATTGGGTGTTGGCTAATGTATTTTCTCGCTAATGAACGATAGTCAAAGGTTGCAGTGTTAAGGCTGAGAGCCATCTGCGCTCGCCACTTGCCCAGTGAAGCTGTAAAGGCCATCTGCGGCCAACAGCAATAGTCAGTTCGAAAAAAAAAAAAAAAAGGTTGCAGTGCTACTATTGTTTTGAAAGGTTTACCGCTACCGTGGTCTAGTCTCCACAATCCACTTGCAGTTCCGCGTCGTGGTCGCCGCGCAGTTACACTCTCTACACAGGTGCTGAATTACAATACTTTTGACATTTACTGCCCCGTTAGGCTTGTAGTTACATTATTGGTACAGCTTCTGTGACATGTGTTCTTGCAAAATATGTCAATGAAACTAGAATCCTAGTTGAAAGTAGGTATAAAATATTGTGTTATAATATATATTAGTTTAATAACCTTATCTGTAGTACACAATGTAAAACGTCACTTAGGTATATCTCGCTGTTGTGATGTAAGTGTTTAGGGCTCAAGGATGAGACATACAGTTACATCGCTGTTTACTGTAACTGAACGATATAATGTAGGTAAGCAACTAAAATATATGGATGACATTTTAGTTGCTTGTGGCTTATGCCTGTTTCACTAATAAGACGACAGTGGTCACAATACGTATTTACCTTTATTTTATTTATTATTTAGTGTTGACTATGTAATTCAATAATTGCATATAGATTCATGATTTGTCTCTTGCGTTAAATTGTTTTCATAATTATGTAATGCATGCAATATTCGCGTGTGCTGTAAATCTCGATGCAGCTAATGATTGTCATAAATGATATTCACTCGAAGTTCATTGATTAGTAACGCTGCGATTTCGCTTCGATATTGAGTTTCTCTCCGTCCAAGAAATTCATGCGGCCAACTTGCTAAACCTCTTAGTAGTTTAGACTCATCATATTATCCTTAAAAATATGTATTTATGTATCTGAATATGTGTACGATACGATCCTGTGTCACATCAATTACTTTTTGCGTAAAAATATAAATCTCAATTAAGTAATCGCAAAAATGTGCATACATACAAGCAAAAGTGTAATTGTAAAAACAAATCGAGTTCTATTGGTCAAAGTTATTGGTTAACCGTTATTAGCAGGTTTGTTGCGACAGCTATTGCAATCTAGAATTTATTTCTTTTTGTGTTTTGCTTGTACTACTGTGTACGTAACTTTGAAGGATATCGTGCGTTTAAAAAACAATTGTAAATTTTACTTAAAAGGAGACCTTAGTAGATAAGTATCGTATCGTGGGAATTGAATGCAAAGCGCGGCATTTGACTCGGGTGACTGTTTTGAATGAAACCTGACTATCGTGGTTCTTGTTCATATTCATTCAGTGTACTGTAAAAAATCTTATGTTGATACTTAACGCAAAGAATCGGTTAACCTTTTTTTATACTTAAAAATATGTATCGAAACAACTTATACAACGAGTGGGTATTATTTATATTTTTATTATATTTCTAATATATATATGCACAAATGTCAACCTGAGATTTATAACATAAAACATTTTCTCTACATCTGATTAGGTATAACCGCTCTATTTACTTTAATAGACGTCTCATACTTTGCGTTGCTATAGCTAGTTACAATTCCGCGCATTTAGTAAACATTGGCATTCCAAGGGGGACAAATAGTTTTGAAATGTCAGCGGGCAGCTGGGCCAGCGCACGCGACTATGCACCTGTATATTGTTCTATTCTTGAATTACTTAGATAATTAAAACGATCGAAACACATTTTATTAGATGGATAGTTAAGATGTCGAATGTTGAGTGGAACTTGGGGTACCGTACCTGCCGTATTAATGTTCGATCATATTCTTCTCATAGAAAGGCATAGATACTGTGTTTGCTGTGGGGTAACTACAATGTCTTAAAACAGTATTGTTATCATGATACGTTAGCATTTTTGTACCAGAAAAGATGAAGTTATATTATTGTAACACTGTTTTCAGAGTTGGAGGTAACCAGGTCTCTGCCCATTTTGGTTTTATAAAAATATTACGCTACTAATACCTACCCACATTTTTGCACAAAGTTTAGATACATTTGGAGTTTCAGTAGTTCATTGATTTATTATCTGGCCTGAAGTATCTAATTAATAAATAAAATAATTTTATTTCTCTCTCTCTCTCTCTTCAACCTATCGCAGTCCACTGCTGGACATAGGTCTCCCTCATTAATTTTATTTCATCCATCCATAACTCAAAGTTATTGACATAGATACGTATCTCTGTCACTCAGCGTTGCATGGGCAGCAAAAAGATTGCCATAGGCAGGCAACTTGCGAGACGTGTTCAACTCAACATTGGCCACACACGCTGACGTCATCTGCACAAATTCTTGAAAGCAGTCTAAAGACAGGTTGGTTGATTAATTTAAAGTCAAGGTCAAAATTATGTCATTGCCTGTCCAAGTAGCTAGTGAAATTACCGGGTATAAGAGAACTAACATCTGTTGTCTCGTTGACGGGTGCAGTGCGGCATTGGTGGTAACTGTCTATCAGTTGTTGGTCTCCTTCAATGCCGCTTTGGCATGTTCAGGCGTATTATTACCATTAAGTGAGCGTCCTGACCGTCCTGTTCACTTTTGAAATATAAAAAGAAGTAATTTGAATAAATATAAGCTCACATAAATAGGGGTCAGTGCGCCTCCATTTCTTTTTATTTTACGTTTTTTCAGTCCCCGGCTCTACGAGAAGAGACTAGCATAAACAGACCAATACAGAGAGTCAAGGGTGTATTTGTGTTTCATATCATAACTAAGTCAATTAAAGATAAGAAATTTATTTAACTTAGACAAATTAAGTTAAATAAATTTCCTCTTATTTCTTTAGTCTTCCTTGGGATACGTACAATAATATATTGTGGTTTATTATGTCTAATAACACGCACTCTGCACTTTACTCCTAGTATAGCATATTATACAATAGAAACAAATATTGCGACTAAATTTCTTCAAACCTGCAAGACATACGGATACAGAAATATATTGTACCTATGTGTGATATTAAATATTAGACTTTTTGCCGCGCTAGAGGTTTCAACACATTACAAAATTAAAATTATTAATCGGTAATGAAATCCACCTAACGCATGAATAATTTCAATCTTTCAATTAGCAACCGCAAGGAAAGACTACAGCATTTTTTTTATATTCAACTCTTTTCGATAATTTCTTAGCGGTGTCGACTTACCGGGCCAAGTTACGTATTGCTGTCATCTCGATTTAGAATTCAACATTGTTTTTTTGGCGAGCAAACGACAAAAGCTTGTTGACACCTACACTGTATCTGAGTACATGGTACAAAAACCTGATACCAATACCAAGCGAATGTCGCAAACGTCCGGGCGAAATGTTAATTATGTTGATTCGTGATATGGACACAGTATTGGTACAAGTGGAACATCACTCATTTCATAATGATGCAACCATTGTAGGTAGGTTATCCGCAGGGGATATCCATAAACATTTTGTTACGACAGCACCTGAGCTATAAAATAAGTCCTCCTTGAAGTGATAAATAAATTGCTAGCAAAATAAATATTTATTTTAAAAGTCGATATATTTTATAGAATAGATAAGGTGTACTTTTTTAACGTAGATGTTCCTCAGGCATTGTCCTTTTGGTGATTAGTTTAGGAACTTAAGTCGCGGTAGTGTTTGTTGTTGATTACATGACATTTCTAGACTATTATTGAAGAGTAGTTTAGTTTGCCATGGCCAACGTATGCATAATGCAGAAAGCAAAATCTCATCCTTTGCAATCCATATCATCTGCAGATCACAAGTACCAATTTATTGTTATTATAAGCGGCTTGCGTTCACTTAGTGCTTTAGTTTCAGTTTACGCAAATCTTTTTATCATTTATCAGTACGCAATACACCTTTCTCCCTTTATCGAAATCTATAAATCATAATGTTAAATATGTACGAAGCAGTAATCTAGACACAGTTACCATAATCAAGCGTATATTATTTTAGGCACGGCTCTATGCTGCTGGCGTGCTCTGAATAATCCTTTATTATTCATACTTAGTTGCCCAATAAACATCTAACTCATTCAAAGTTTAATCTCAATTGAATAAGTCGTGACTAGTCAAGAGCCGAATCGCATTATGCCTCGTACGCAGAGTCGTTTGTAAAAGAAGCTATGTTGTAATATACATTTAGCGTATTCACGTGTTTATAACCGATTTCATTTCGTTGAGCCCCATGCCTAATTCACGACAAATGCCACTTATTTATTTTCGACCATATTTTTTCAACTTTAAATGGTACATACAAAATACAATACAAATAAAATGGTAACAGTCAGCTGTTTCCCAAATCTAAATTAATTTCAATGACTGGCAAACTTCGTTAGTTCGATAAAAAAACTTGATATTGAAATTTGTTATTTGTATTTTTATGCTTATTAGACATTTACTTTATTTTAATTAAATGCATGTTAACATTACTCGAAAGGTGATAAAACTTCAGTTAGACTCACATAACTAAATGGTTTAAGTGGGTTTGCTATATTAGCTATTAAGATAGCACGACACTGCTTACATATTTTCTCAAAACATGTTTCTTGGCGATATTGTAATATGCTTGGCGACGTAGAGGGAAGGAAGCCACATGATTCATGGAACTCCGAGCGGCGCATGCGCAAACAAATGCGTTTCCGTTGACGCGCGCCTACAACTCATCAATAGAGAAAGTTGTCAAGCCTTCTTCGCAGCGTCACAATAGTGTATAGGCTTATACTTCTTGTTTGCGTAATGGGAGTATGGGAGTTTTTCTTCATGAAAATTATGTTAAATTTATTGAGGAAGAACTGGTATGCACTTAGCTATTTACGAGCATACGAGATGACTATAATATGCAACATTGTTTCAAAAGACTGTCCGTGTACCTATCATTGCATATTTTTTAAAATAATAATTTTATTTGGATTCGAGTTGAATGCGACAAATAAATAAAATATTACTAAGTAGCCAGTGTTCATTATTAGCACCCACTGTGTTTTTTTATAATTAATAGATAGCTAGATAGATAATAGAAGCGAATTTGGATGAGAAGAACTGTCATCTTAGTTGCCAGCTTATACAAAGCCAAAATAAATCTTGCTGAATAAATTATAGTTTTACTATAGGTATCTTCATAATATTCAGTTAATTATTTAGTCAGCAGTTAAAAGTTTTTTATACGAGTACATTCGTTTCTACATATAAAACTAGATCGTGCCACAATTGTTATGATGAGCCATACAGGTTTCATTCTAGCGTAGCCACCGTCGATGTTAGCACTAAATAGATGCATAGGTAATCAAATGTGAGGTCGCACAGCTTCCTCTGCGTAACAATAGACCAGCATTATCTAACACGCATCTCGGTTACATGAGGCGTGTTGTGGGAACAGTATTACTTTGCCTGTATCTGCAAGTAATTATTGATACATTGTTTATTCCTTTCTGGGTAACAAGATCACTCGAATACAAAGCGTTTTTATTTACTATTGTATTAGTTAAATTTTGTGTAGATAGTTGCATGTAAGCTACCAGCACTGAACTTCTGGTCAGTTAAAGCCAACCGTCATCTGCTCACGGTGCAACCCGCCGAATAGCGATGGGGACTGTCGTCTCGTCTCTCGATATCAAACCTTTTAATGCTGTAAAAGTGGGTTTTAAACATTGAGGTATATTTAAATCTTGGTTTTAAAGCAAACATGCATGTATAATATGTTTTTTTTTTTCAATTAGGCAATGTTTTTACATTTGTCTACTAAATATCTACCTATTCACTGCCATCACTCATTATTATTAATTAAGTTATCTGTTCAATGTATGTACATTACTATATGTATGAAACAGGTTTTTTTTATGGAAAAAGATAAACTATGACTAATCTTATTAATCTGTTAATGCTGGTAGCTTGTTACTGGGAACTTTAGTAATTATCTTACGCCTTCTCCATATTAGACGCAATAAAGTTCCAAGTGCAGTGTTGGTTAATCACTTATTATTTAGTAACATAGTCAGCTGGTAAATGGGTCAGAGCTTTCTCCTTGTCGACGCAATTTGCGGGACTCGTAGTGTAGGATTGCGCCTACGCATCTTGGGATTATTCGGATGATACGTATTGTATTATTGGTGTCTTTAAAGCTTGGTAATAAACTAGTTTTTGTGTAAATTATTGGTAATAAATATAGATTGATCCAATAAAACTACGAATCATTGTGTTTTTTTTTCCTTTATAGGCAGACATTTGACCGCCATCTCACCTGATAGTAAGTGATGATGCGGCTGAGGATGGATCAATGGATGGATTGCCTAGAAACAGCCTATTCACTCTTGCCTGAGGATAATGGAGAACAGGGATATATGGCGTAAAATGTGAGACGGCTGACATGTCATTTCATGACTAAATCACCTCAAAATATATAAAAAAATGAGAAAACTTTTGTCCAACAATGGGCTGATGTGAGCTTAATAAGTAAGTTAAGGAAAATTTTTTGTGGTGATTGAATTACTTACTAGGATCACTAACTGCGGATGTTTGCTCAATAAAGGAATAAGTGCTTTTAAGAATGAACATCGCTTAAGTGGTCCATTTATATTCACGGCGTGGCTGTAGCGCAACGGCGCGAGCGCACGTATCTATCTATATACAATGTAAACGTTCCGCCGCGTCTGGTCTAAGGAAGGGTATTCTGTGAGGGCTGTCGGGGTAACATGTTTTTTTAAACCATGTTAAATCCGCTTTTGATGTATATATAAAAATAGTTGGGAATTAATATGGATTTATAAGAAACTGTTATTTTAATATGACAAAGTGCACACTTCAATTTTATTTAAAGTATATATACAGACTTCGTCATAAAATAAAACAAAGAATCGTTTAGCTACCTGCAGAAGTTAAAAAGTTATGCTCGTACATATATTTCGGTGCTATAATTTAATTTCAATGAAAACAATGTAAAAATATTATTGGACTACAAAGATTATGATAATGAAAACTCTGAGAATGCTGAAACGTTATGACTGTCAGTGTCACTTGTTAAATGTTAACTTTTTCCCACCCGACGTTAGTTGTAAGATTGCCGCCTACGCGACAATCAGTATGCCGGGAAACAAAACTTGTCTTCGTATATAACATACTTAAGACTGAAGTTAGTTATAATGTAAAATAGTATGTATAAAGATGATCTTAGAATATATTTGCGATTTCAAATAAAATATGAATGCAACATAAAAATGTAAATTATTCAATGCTAAACATCTAATTAACTTGATTTGCGATGATTTTTTACATTAATATGAAATTAATGAAAATAAACGTTTATTCAAGCATCACATTATACACACATATGACTACCTACAATAGATAAATATATTAAAAGCACTTACTCAGGTAATGATCCTAAGATAGTTTATAGTAAGAGGGAAATGTTATGGAATTCTCACGGAGGTGAGCGAACTGACTTAAGACTATAATGATGTCAGTATTCGCTGGGGCCGAGTTGAAATATGCACGCGTAATTAGAGATTCCCCTACTAGCATGTTAATTTCAAATGTTAAAATGTACAATTATGAGTGCCGGTAATAGCTTGCTGTAACCCCTATAGAGCTCTTGGTAACACTTGTCAAGTGACCTTTACCATTGGCCTAAGTAACCATGACGCAAAATTCCTTTTATGCTATAAAAAGGTTAGCTATTTTAATTTTACCGCGGTATGAATATTAATAGAAATAATATTCAACAAATTATAATCTTTTAACATTTAGAGCAACATTGTAATTGCGATTCATCAATTAAGTTGTACTATTTCGAAAGAGATGACACGATTAATGCTGTAGCGGCGTTTAAAGCGATTAAGCTTTGGTAATACCACAGATAATATAGTATAAATATACTATAGTGATATGAACTCATCGAGTATGATCAACATAGTGTAATCTTGATAGATGACTAGTATAAACTAAAATAGGAAGTCTTATTAAGTGCTGTTTTTCGATAAGTTGTTTGAAGATTGTAATAGTGATAGTATTTATTAGTTAACAGTTCCATCATGTGTTTGTTGTCTATTACAACATTTATAAGTCGTAGGTACTGTAAAATGTTAAATAAGACCTCCCATTAAACTAGAAGGGATTCAAACAGTGACTGCAAAATATAAAATAGCATCGTAAGCAATACTCATACTTTAAATTGTTAAAAACTAAACTAATCACAAATATTTTTCAAATATTTCATATTATACCACATAATTTAGACGAGGTAAGTACTAATAAGAATGAAGCGACCGGTTTACCGGATTCACAATAAACTGCGTCTCGTGTGCGCCGATAACGCGAATTGTTCTTCATCGTCGTGATGTCTTTATGTTTAAATAAGCCGTATTATCGAAGCAAGAACATCTCCAACGAATGTACGTTGTCATAATAATTATAACTGGCTACGATGATGCACTTCGAGAATAATTCTAGAACTGTCAATGTTGTTGGTTTACGGTATTTTAAATGTAAATTTTACTCAGTAAATAAAAAAATATCTTAATAATTGAGTGTAATTTTATCCTCGTTCTTGCTAGTTATTCATTTTATAGCAGAAGTAGTTTCCTTAATTTCTTTTATATTATGATTTTATAGTAGCATCTCTAACATATATTCGTATGAATATTAATGATATTTTTATGTTTATGATAACCAATTATGAAATCTGTTGTTAATGTGAAGCGTCATAATCATGTATATCTATACATTTTAAAAATCCAAAGCTAAGATGTGCATATACAACATGCCATGTTATATGTATTAAATATTTTCTGCAGAAACTGCTGCAGCATCCGAGTCGGCTTAACAAACTGTCACTGGCTTATCTTTGAATGGTTATTTACGCATTTATATTCATTATCAGTAAATCTATTTTATTATCATCCGTGTAACTATATTGAGTATTTATTTAGTCAGGTATGTCATCAGTAGTTTTTACACTTCTGTCTTTTATAAGAATTACAATCAAAATTGCTGAACTGCTTTTGGGCCGTCAGTAATTGGTTTTGCCATAACTTACACGGAAGTGTTGGAGTTAGCAGTGGGTTAACCTTTCAAAGTGTTAACATATTTTAATGAGAAAGCACTGAACGATTTACTTATTGTCTGCTGAATTTTAGGCACCCGCGGAAGTGACACTTGTATTCTTGTGTCACGGCACACGGCAAGGATACCATAGGATTAAATTATAAGTTAATGTTCGTATTTTGTATTTTTTTCTCTAAAATTGTATCGCAAATATCACGGCAGAAGATTATTAAAATATTACAATGGTTTTATTTGGTTCGCTAGCCGTATCTTCAGAGCGTGCTTGACTAGGCAAAGATAGCGTCGACGCTGCCCGCAGCGCTTCTTCGGCCACGACAGCCTAAGCAAAAGCTTAGTGGTAGCTATTTCATCTCTACTATGGAACCTTTTATTTTTATTATATATGCTATTGTGTGATGTTACGAAAAGTAGGTATTTTGACCTGGAAAAAAGTTAAATTAGCTTACTAGCTTCACCTGCCATTAGGCATATACTAAGTAACCTGATGGATTTTTGGACCCAAGACATCTTTGAACGTTACATTTGTAGACTTCCTAAAAGAAAAGCATTAACGTAAACCCATTGAGAATAATAAAACACTGACGTGCCATTAAATAATTGTACTAGGAGTCCCAAGATAAGATAAAGCATGACGGATCGGAAAAAATAAATTACAATTAAAATACATGTCTATAACATCGCTACTAGTCCGACCAAGTTGAGAAGCAACTAATGAAGAGTCAGTATTAGTCATTGAAGAGTCGTCCAATCCGCACTGGGCCCGCGTGGACGACTAAGGCCTAATCACCCTATACGGGTAGGCTCGTGCCCCTCGGTGGGGACGTTTAATGAGCTGATGATGATGATGATTAGTCATTGAGAAAAAAATATTTAGACATGACGACAAGATTGCAATGAGGTTACTTGTTAGAGTACTTTAAATGTTTTGGACGAGATTTGGATATCAAGTGTTTGATAGTATGTAAACAAATATTTACAAGATAATATCTAAGGCAATCTGTGTAATTTGACTACTGTTTAGATAAAGCATTAAAGTTGTTGTTACAAAGTTTTTCCTTAAATAGAGCGAGTCGTGTAAATAATGTTCTGTATGTATTATTGAATACAATATTTTCTTTTCAACAAAATGTGCCGCTGGAGTATGTTTACTTGCTGTTCAATATTTAAAATAAATATATACAACAATATATATATATATATATATATTGTTCACACAGATATCTTGTTCTACTTATACAAAACAAATTCCATCTTACATTAGCGGATTTCATTCCATCAATGTACCTACATACCGTTTTACATTTGTGTATCTAAAATTAAGTGGGGCCCTGTTGCCTGTAACTCAGGTTTTCCTACCACGGGCAACAGTTGTCACCTGTTTCCGTATATAAATACTGAATTCAATGTATGTACATACCATAAGAAACATTGTAATTTTATTGTGGCAATAAAGATATATTATTATTATTATTATTAAAATAAATATATTCAGTTCACCAGCTACAACCCTTTTCCCGAACTTTATATTCCTCCTATTTCATAGGATATCTAAAATTGAGGTCAATGCCAGGTTTGAATTTTACTCAAAACACACGACAATTCATATATTCTCATTGAATATTACACCAAGATACTATAGACTAACCTTAGTTCTATCAGTTTCTAATACAAAACTGTCTAGTCTCGTATAAATAATCCTAAGAAGGCAGTAACCTTATTCGTACGTTGTTACAATTTTGCAATGTACGGTCAGTGAAGTTAATTTGAAAGTGTAATTATTTACATGAACATGGTGGTAAACTAGAATGTTATGGTGTATTATATTTGTGCATAAGATTTAGGTCTTGGTGATAAGTATATGTTATATATTGACATTGCTATTGACCAACGCATGCGTAATTAAATGACACCAAATAGAACCTTTAAAATTTGTTATAAATGCTTTATTTGATGATTATAAAAGCTGTGGATGTGGTTCGTGATCTTGGAGTTTATATCGATAGCACACTTCGCTTTAACGTACATGTCGATAAAATTGTTACTAAAAGTTTTAAACTACTTGGTTTCATTATACGTAACTGCCGTGCATTTAAACAACCTACTAGTAAAATAGCAGTATTCAACTTCTTGATTCGCTCTGGTCTAGAGTATTGTAGTGTAGTTTGGACTCCATACTATGAAATCCATAGACGCCGTTTGGAGTCTGTACAGAAACGGTTTCTTGGCACGTGTCCTTCCAGAGTATGATGGCCAAAAGGCTTCCTACATACAAATCGTGGCTGGATTTTTAAACTTGGAGTTTAGAGAGTTGTAGAATCGTATTAGATAACCTATTTTTGTACAACATTATCAATGGGCGCATTGATTGTGCTAGTCTGCTTCAACAAATAAATTATAATGTCCCTTTTAAACGCGCTCGTAATTGTAGATACCTCGCTTATAAACCTAACAATTTTAGGACTAACTTGGGTCACTTTTCAACCATTAATAGGATTCAGAAACAATTCAGTCAATTATCACGCTCGTATAGCCATAAACTCGATTTGTCATATTCACAGCGCAAGTTTAAGTCTACTTTGCTGGCACTAGCTGCCAGTAACGAGTAGAATAATGTAAATGTATACGTATATTTTAAATTAAACGATTTTAGGCGTTCTGTCTGTCGACTCATTATTCAGTTGTGCATGCCGTGGCAGCCTTAACTAAGGCAACACTACAATCATGTATTTATATACTCGCGTGCAAGTAAATCGACTCAAGCCTCAAGTGCGCATAAAAAGTGATATAACAAAAAAATGACTTATTTTACCTCTATATAATGTTTTACATAATTAAAGCCTAGTAATTAGGCTTTCAAATGGTAGCATAATATCAGTAATTTAAATAAACACTTGTACTTAGAATGCAACTGAACGCAACCTCCCGTAAACTGCTCTGCGCTCTATTCACAACTTGCGCGACACAACCCCCTATAAAACCCCCTGTAATCGTTTTTTTCTTATCAGTCGCTCATTAGACGTTGACCTGAACACATCTCTGCAAATTAAAGCCGTCATTTGAAGAAAATTATGGATACAACACCTGAAGAAGCCGCTCAAGTCGTTGCCCTGTTGCAAGAAGGGTTGAACCAGCGAGAAGTCGCTCGTCGTTTGAATATGAGTCAGTCCGCTGTCTCGAGAGTATACAGAAGGTTTCAAGAGACTGGTGCCTTCACTCGGAGGCCTAATACCAGCCGACGCCGGTGCACCTCGGAGCGTGACGACCGGTTTTTGGTCTCGACCTCTCTCCGAAATCGACACCTTACCGGCGTAGATGTGCAGCAGGAGCTACGTCAAGTTCGCGGGGTGACTGTCAGTCAGTGGACAGTTAGAAGAAGGTTGAAAGAAGCTAACCTTACTCCGAAAAGACCCGCTACAGGCCCGAAGTTGACCACAGCTCATCGTCAAGCACGCCTTCACTTTGCTCGAGAACATTTGGATTGGAGCATAGAGCAATGGCAGTCAGTCCTGTTCACAGATGAGACGAGGATGTGTCTCCATGGCAGCGACAGGAGAGGTCGGGTATACCGTCGTCCCGGTGAACGGTTTTCACAGTGCTGCTTTGTGGAAACCGTTGCATATGGTGGCGGATCTTGCATGATGTGGGCTGGAATTTCCTTAGAAGGCAAAACGGACCTTGTTTTCGTTCCTGGGGGAGGCCGGGGAGGAGGTCTGACCAGTGATCGTTACATTGAAAATGTTCTACTGGATCAAGTTGTCCCTTATCAAGGCTTTATTGGGGAAAATTTCATCTTGATGCATGACAATGCCCGATGTCACACTGCTCGGGCCACACGTGATTTCCTGAACGAAGTTGGAATTCACACTATGCATTGGCCAGCGCTCAGCCCCGATTTAAATCCCATTGAGCACATATGGGACGAGCTCAAAAGGAAAGTTAGAGCGAGGAATCCAGCTCCGACAAACATCAATGAGCTCAAGACTGCGTTGGTAGAAGAGTGGGGTCGCATGAGAGCAGTGATCAGAGCTAGAGGAGGGAATACCAAATATTGACACGAATAATTTTTTTATCTTACGCACATTTTGTTTCATTTAAACACAATAACCCCATACTGTGAAATTGTATGAATTTTCAACATTTTTTACATTATCATTAGCATTAACCTTTTTTACTAAACTACTGAATCGATTTTCATGCAACTTACACCATTTTAAAGCTCAATTACTAGGCTTTAATTATGTAAAACATTATATAGAGGTATAATAAGGCATTTTTTAGTTATATCACTTGTTATGCGTACTTGAGGCTTGAGTCGATTTACTTGCACGCGAGTGTAGATATAAGTTTATAATTGTATGGTGTTTGTTTTGTTGGCTGTCCTAAATAAATAAATAACAAGTTTACATAAATTTTGTTGGGACAACATTCTATTTATATAATTATATGTGCAATAAATAACTTAGAATACCTTTGTCTTGATGCCACTTAGTGTAATTTTAAGTTTTGAATCACTGAATTCTTACTTCATTAGTACCTACTTTGCATACTACCTTATGCAGTTTCAATACACACATTTCAACATACAGCTATTTCTCAATGAATACTCGTTGGCGAGGCTTGTCAGTTTTCACTACTACATTTATAAAAGTTAGAATAAGAATAAGTTTTCTTGGTGTCCGTACATGAGTCACTGTTTAATAGATTAAATGGAACACATTAATCTAAGCAGCAGCGCGCATGGTAGACTTTTATTAGTTGAATAAGTGCCACAATTACTGTCATTGTCCTCTGTACTTCAGATGGACATTTCTTACTATCCAGAGAACGTGTGCAAGTACACTAATTGTTTTGCTCTATTAAGTAATTACGCTATTTAAAGACGATCTCTTAAAAGCTTTATAAGCCTACTTAACACCGGGTACTTTTATAGGCAATGGTGCAGTCTATTTTTAACTATCCAAATATCAGCTTTAAATAAAATAAATATTGGCTAGGGATTCGTCTGTATTTATGGACTACAAAGAACATATCGTGTTAAGTCTGTAAGCTAAATGTCTGCTATAGACATTACAGGAACCTAATATAAAGATATAAGTAATACAATAAAAACGATAAATATGATGTTAATAATATGTAATGTAAGTCAAGTTCTCGTTGAAAATTGTCAATGTTATATGTAGTATGTTTGAATCGATTATTTTTAAGAGTATAAGGCATTCAGCAATGACATCTTTATTAAGTTATATAGAAAACTTAATAGCTACTACTTATATAATAATAAGTATAATAACACTCTAGTATCGATGAAATAAAATTACCTACCTACTTGATAACGTTTTCGTAACGAAATCGAGATGAGATGATGACATACGTGTACTTACTGCACTGTAATGTATTTAAGTGATTGGAACCAATTATGTATGATTTTATTGAAAATCAATACGTTATATTAATAATGTTATGGAATAAAGCATGGGGCGTTATAAAAGGCGCCTTTCACTACTTAACGTATTTTGTAATCTGAGTGTAGGAGTATTTTTAAATTTGAGCGTAGGCCATGGGTACATTATTTATGGCGTAAGAACTGTTCCTATAATCAAAACACAAACAAATAAGATTACATGTTAATAGAATAGACGGTTTATAGATAACATATAACCGACTTTTGAAAATGTTTTAAGTATTCTGCAGGTTATTAAAGAGTTGTCAAACGATGTCGAAAATGCTCGTGTACAAATTCCTTTTTGAGTAAACTTATTCTGACGAATATCTATCTGCATTTGAGTCATAACAACTGTGCAGATGTTTACAAAAAGCTTTCAATGCTAAGTTTTATATAAGCATTTTAAATAAGGTAATAATCGGTGTATGTTTGGTTGTAGATGGCGCTCCGAGCGCGGTAAGCGGCGCTGCAGTGGGCGTACCACCATCATGGGAGCCGTTCTATTGCGTACTGCAGCAGGACCGGCGCACCCTTACTGCTTATACTAGCGAAGAGCTCGCAGTAAGTTCATCTCATTAGAACATTGTGTCATTCCTTTGACTACTGGACTAGGCCTACCCTGGGAACTCTCCTCGTTGGAGTTTAGACTGTCATATGCCCCGTTAGTCCAGTGCGTGTTAGCTGACGGTTCAAAAATGAGTCCTTTTTTCAGTGGGTTGCGCTACGGTGCAAGGGAATCCCGAAAAATATACTAAAATACAACGTGAATCCCAAATAATCCTTAAAACCTATTATTTACATGTTAATAAATTACCTACCAATAGATATTTTCATATATTACCATATTTTTTAAATAAAAAATAGTTATTTAATTGCGTACGTTCATCATTTCTTTTTTACGAATTCTTAATTTCAAAGAGTGTGTATAACATATGTAAACAACGCCTGTACACACTGTATAAACGTTACTTTCGTCATTCATTGACCGAAAGCAGCTACACGGGTTTGCACATCTAGGACTGTAACGTATACTAAACAGTTTGAACTAAACGTCAATTTGTAAATATTTAATTAACTGTTTCAATTCAAAGTTTTGTTCATTCACTGTTTAATATTCACAACTGGGCAATAAATACCAGTGCCTTCGGAAAGGTATTTTTCAACATGTAATCAAAGCAATGAAAACCGGACGTTGTAACATTACTAAATTTGCTACCAATAGAGCGTAACGGCTATTTTAGAATTATGTGGTTGATATCTAATTTAAAGACCTTGATGAGCACCATTCACCAATATATAAGGAGCTAATGATGGTAATATGTTCTTTCAATATACAGGCCACCTTATTTTGTGAATCCACGCATCAGCAAGTACGTATTATTTATCAAAATGATATTTATCTTTACGATGCCTTAATTTACGCATATTGCGATTTTTGATTGAAAATGAAATCATTTTTTAATATTACAGATTTAAGTTAGCCGACAAGTAATCAAAGAAAAACAAAGCTGCTGCAAATAATTAAAAAAGTACATATCCAAAAGAAAATTGCTTTTGTTAGGTCGTTACTTAGATTATATATTCGGGTTAAGAAATCAGTTATTGTTTATTTTTAGTTTGTTACGCTTTCTTAATCACGTGTAGGTAGTTAGTACGAGTGTCTGTTCGAGTGATTTTCGACGCGGAACACTTTGAGTGCATCTGCGCTGCGCTTTGCACCGAAAGCTTTTAACTGTCTTATTTAGGACTACTGAAACTACTATTGTACGGTATTGTACTTTGCTAATAACACGTGTTTACGGATGGTAATGCCCCCTTCTGCTATTGGTACATAAAAAAATCGACTGCCATTGCAAAAATCCAGTGTACACACAGTGGACACTTATAATTTAATCTAGCCTGAAGCGTCTCACTGCTGGGCAAAGAATAATAAAACAAATCAATATGCCCACTTTTCTACAAAAAGTAGTGAAACCTCGCCAAATTTTTTTTGTAAAAAACTAAGTCTCTATGCAACTCGGGCTACTTGTTTATCTCTCAAAAGTAATGAAATCTGTACAAAGTCTTAGGTTCCTTAATGCGTTTTTTTATTAATTATAGCTAATGTTGTGTGACTAGGCCGTTGAGCATTCTTTATACGTGGCTTTATAAAGTCTTTGAATGACCAGACATTAGGTCACTGTTTTCCAAAAGCCAATTATCTATCGTCAATGGGTAGCGGTTCTGGTGGCAGATTGATGCAATGGGTACTTACTTAATGTACCCTTATGTACACTTCAACGGTCATGTTACACAACATTAACTTTATTAAAAAGAAATCGCAGTAAGGAACCTTAGACCTGGCACAACTTTGTCTAGATTTTATTACTTCTAAAGATAAACAAGTAGCTCCATAAAGACTTGGCTAGTTTTTTACAGAATGCTTTTGTGGGCTTTATTATATCTTATTCCTGAATGCATTAATGTTATACTTTAGTGGTATATAAAAAAATAGGCAAAACGAAACCGTATTCACCTGTGATGTGAATTAAAGAAAAGATTAACTTCTTTTGTGGGCTTTATTATATCTTATTCCTGAATGCATTAATGTTATACTTTAGTGGTATATAAAAAAATAGGCAAAACGAAACCGTATTCACCTGTGATGTGAATTAAAGAAAAGATTAACTTTTAGATAATTTGCTCAACCAAAGACATGACTGGACTAACTATAGAAAATATATAACATTACTATTGCACTCATTTGTATTGTGAACATAAATAGTTGAAAAGGAGCGTCTTGTTTTAACTTTAGATGTCGCATGTTTTGCCGTCGCGTGCCTAAGCTTAAGGGGCGCAGGCCAATAGACTTATTTTGGGTCATTATACAAATATGTTAGTGTTATTGTATTTTGATTAAATGTGTGTATGTTTTTATCATATTTCATCATTTTTTTTAAAGTTGCTATCAACGTCCCAATATTTGGGGGAAGCCTTAGGGTAAAGTTGATACGTACCTAGTATGAATTACTAAC
Organism: Leucinodes orbonalis; assembly: GCA_019425675.1. NCBI lineage: Eukaryota > Metazoa > Arthropoda > Insecta > Lepidoptera > Crambidae > Leucinodes > Leucinodes orbonalis. Next base: position 3,681 of record PQWD01006737.1, on the reverse strand, counting down.
CGAAGGTAAGGTTTTATAGAATGTAAATGATGCTCTGCACCCTGCACATTAGGTGACCATGTATGCCTTAAGACCGTAACTGACCACGATTATTAGGGCCTATTTTTGGGGTGTTCTTTAATATTTACCATACAACTATAGTAGCCGAGACCAACAGCTAACGGTGCTTTCTAGAAAATGGAAGCACTTGAGATTATATTTTCGGTTATCCATCCGAAAAGGAACCATTGCGATATAGCTTAACTTGCACAATCGTCCAAAGAACAACCAAAAGGGCTAGCTGCCTATTAAGCCCTATATATATTCCTCTTAGTATAAAAACAAATACATAGATGATTTACTTCAAGCACAATATGCCGTCCCTAGATCAAGTTTTTATCAAGTGAAAGTTATATGCTTGGTACAATGCATTGGTATCTTATAGGTATATCATATAATGTAAAGGTATCGAAACATCTATCTGCCTCTTACAGTTCGCCGCGAGTTATATGATTATTATCATTATTACCAGAGTGATTGCTAATACGGTCTAATGGAATTTGATTACATTATGTCACTCGTATACTGTAACTAGATCGACTCCGTAACAGAACTTACAGATGTCTCATTTCACACTATTATGAAATACAGGTAAATAATAGCAGTATGTATTCTATCTAGCTTGTCGCAAGCGTTCGCAAGCATTCACAATGTTAATCTCATAAACGCATTTTATATCAATAATTATAATCAAAATACATCATTACACGCATAATATTATATATTGTGTAAATGTGAAGTAGAGACGATTATGTATGGATTTACGATAATTAATAAGAACATACATAATGCCATTCGAAGGTTACATATCTACACTACAATCTTTCGCAGTCCACTTTTTCCACTTTGACCCCATAATAACATCCCATCCTCCGTTATCCTCCAACCGCTAAAAGTCACCATTCGCAAAACTTCAAGCACCCGGCCTGAGTCAGGCGTTCTATCGATACAAGCTTGCCAAGACTCGGTCTCCACTTTAGAAATTGGGTATCTGTGATATATGTATGTGTCCGTCCCATTTCCACTCCTTTACAGCTTATCCGGCAAGCTAAACCAGTATAGAAAATATCAAATCACTTATTGATAAAAAGCTGAATCAAAGGTGAATACATACCTCGGAATATAGGAGAAGGATCTAACCTAACTTTACAACAGCAGTCAAAGTAAATATGGTTTCTTAAAGAAATTATTGTTTCCCACAGTCACTGGTTCAAACAAACGCAACGTGCGTGGGCGCAGCGCAGGCACTCCGCATAAATCAAAATTATACGCAGCTTTTGAGACGCGGTGCTCTTTCTCTTCGCAAACTTGCACAATGAAGACGAATGAACTCCGCTGTTAGGGCTTCGCATGTTTATACTACACTTCTTTGATTATGACTTCATTAAGCCACTACTTTTTATCTTATTAGTGTACAGGACGGTCAGGACGCTCACCTGATTGTAAGTGATTCACCTGACCATGACAGAGCGGCATTTAAGGAGACCAACAACTGATAGACATTTATTATTTTCTGTCGATGCCACACTCCGCCCGACACTAGAGGCAACAGATGTGAGATCTCTTATACCCGGTAATTTCACTAGCTACAGTGCCCTCATCCCGAAACACAAAAGTGCATAACACTCCCGTTTCAAAGGTTCACTGCGGTGGTATCTACCTGGACGACATAGTAACGAAAAAAGTTTACGTTAGTTAATTGCGGATTCCACTTTCACAATACATATAGAATTTAAGGAAAAACTAGCTTTTGTAGGCACTTCCTATGCGTTAAGTTATATCGCACAATTGCTCGATTTCGCACGAGAACCCAGAGTAACGCAAGCTCGTTAACCCGTCCCGTGAGCTTTTTAACCCCATCAGTTGGGTCTAATAAAAGAAAGCGTGCCTCATTCATTAAAATAAATTGTACACAAAATGCATCCTACGTGACACCGTTAATCAGGAGCAGGATGTCTTTTATGAACAATGCGAGAGGAAGAGCAAAGTGGCTGTGTTCCGCTTCTCACGATGGGCGACGTTTTTAGTTCGCCAGTTATTATCTGATTGATTGCGCCGACGGATGACGTCTATTCATGTTACGTTTTGGTAGATACGAGATAAACTATAGTTATGTGCAAATCTTTGAAATACAGCATATCAACTGCGATATTTTTAAATAGGGATTTCATTATGATGATTTGTTTTAGCAGCTTAGTGTGGATTTTCAGAGCATGATTGTGTGATAGCTTTAAGTCATGGCTAGAAGACGTATGCGGGTTATGTAGGATCGGAATGGTAACATGGTAAGCTTTTCATGGGAGGCATATTCATGGACTTGACGATTGTAACTTGATTAACTAATTCACTGTCCGAATAAGTCATCATTATTCGAGGGATTTGGAAACTGTCATACAAATCTAATACATGTTACGGGGTTTATACTTGCCTTTATTAGTTCATTAAAAAGCATCGAGGATTGGTCATCTTACCAAACTGCGTTCGCTTGCGACCAGTATCAAGATTTTAAATTTAGGTTTTTTCAGTACGTTAATATGCCTGATCCAATATTATCACTTGTGGAAGCATAAGTACTACTAAATTAAGATTTTGGGGATTTTCAAAATCTTCTCGCAAAATCTTATGCCTTAAAAGGTTTTCTCTAGGTTTTTAAGGCATAAGGTTTAGGTTAAAGCTTGATTTTTTTATATACTAAATTACAAAACGAAGTTGACATAATTAATAAATTTTGCTATGGTAACGGCGCATACTCGTAACTAGAAATTGTTTTGTTAAATTACTATTGTGCTTAGAACAATATCTAGATCACTTTTATTGAGGCCGTCATTGTAAATTAGGCAATGTCTTGTGACGAATGATCAATCGTTGGACAACTTACCATAGCAAGTGGTTATTCGTTCAACAATGATAACTCATCCAATTGTTTTGTCAATTGAGTGTAGAACATTGATTGTTAATTTTAATGATAAATCTGTCTTGTTACACGCAACCAGTCGTTCCCTGGATTTACGTGGATAAAAAGGTAAGGCGATTTAATATCGTAGGTTCTTACTTATTTAGTCATCCTTGTTTTGCTTAAGCTAATAGTAGTTCGTAACGCAATTATATTGAACAATTAGTTAAATTTTAATCACGATTTGCATTTTTAATTTAATTATTAACTCTAGAATTCACTTTTTTTGCTTGCTATTTTAAGTATAAAATGACAGGCATGTAAAATAGTTATTTTTTTATAAATGCTTTGTTGTGGCGACTGATACTTTTCCGAGCAAGCGACCCGTGTAGATAAGTACCTCTATAAAGTTACGCAATACATAATGCTTTAATGTGTGCAGTCTCTGCGGCTTTGATCTATTTGATAACTATTTCCTCGTATCCTATAAATTACACTATATAATGTACGTTGTAAAATTGTAGTTTTTGAGTTATGACATAATATCATCATCAACATTAGCCTATGACATCGTATTCTAGGGAACAGGCCTTCCGACACAGCCATGGGGTGATGTGACGAAATAACTGTTAACGTATGTATTTAGTACTGCATTTGTTTTGTATGCTACATAATTTCGAAAAATAAGTTTTATATGACAACCCACTTTGCGGCAATATTTAATTTCACGAGAGACTTCATTGGAGGCA
>PQWD01006736.1:5629-88835 GCA_019425675.1 Leucinodes orbonalis | reverse complement strand
TCGTACTAGCTACCACAGACATCCGAATATACATTAGACTGGACAAGCCGCCAAGTTTATAGGCAGTCCCAGAGTCGCAATTTCTTTTCGGTTCTTACCAGTGAAAAGTTATTATATTTCTTGGTAATTTACTGATTCCTTGCGATAAGGCATGTTACAATTGCACAGGATTGCATTTTTAGAATTTCTTCTAATATTCGTGCGTCTGACTCGTCTCACAGAGCGTAACTGGCAGCCAGTGTATGCTCGCTGAGCTTACATTTGTCGCACTTAAAAACGCGGCTTGCCATCTCCGTATTGGGAAATCTGTGCTTAGCTACAGTGCCTCATCCCGAACACAATGTGCATAGCATCTATTTCGACGTCTGGCACTGCGCTGGTAATTAATACATAAATTACGAGTAATTAATACCATATTCGAGGGCTATGCCTTATTAGACCAGGTATTATGCTTCATGCGGAAACACCGTATCCAACGGTAGTCTATTGTCACACTTAGGCGTCGGGTTACCGGCTACTGTTAATTACATTTTTAGCACATTGGCCGAGCACTTTGACACTGCTATAGAATTTCTAGTATGTTTCCTACATTAATTTTACCACGCTCTTAAGGTTAAGAGCGATCTGCGCTCGCCATTTGGCCGGTGAAGCTTTAAAGCCTATCTGCAGCCAACAGCAGTACTTAGTCATTTTTATAAAAAACCTTATTCATTGAGCAGAATAAGATTTGTATTATTGAGCAAATTTAGGCCTGTATTCCAGAACGAGACTTAACATTGATCACTTGAATTGAGTGAGAAAGGGATATCGCTATATACGATAAATAGCGGCATCCTTTTCTAACTCAATTTAAGTAAAGATCAACGCTTGAGTCTCATTCTAGAATACGGGCCTTAGACTGTTCTATATTATGTTCGTGTTCAATATTTTTGGTTATTTATACAGGAATTTTGTAATGTTTGTAAAATGGTCAACAAAATTAAATATAAATATCTACTGACATTCACACAGCGCCATCTAGCCCCAAGTTAAGCGTTAAGCCTGTATTATGGGTACTAAACAACGGATAAACATACATATATACATTTTTTTGTAAATACATATTATACATAGAAAACACCCAGACCATTACAAACAGACATGTTCATGCACACAAATGTTTGTACTGCCCGGGGATCAACCTGGAACCCTTGGTGTTGCGGCCGAGCTCTCAATCGCAACACCAAATAGGTCGTCAAAATTGGTTTCTTTTCATTTTACTATCCAACATGTCAATTGTCTGGTCACTTTCGTACCTATAGAAAACATTTGCTACTTTGCGTACCTATGAAAAAAACCTATGACCTAAATCGTCACTTACAAGGTCAAAGAGTACATCAACATTGTCCGCCATTTTAATTTCCTAGTACGACAAAACGTTACCGTTTCATAACGGTCCCGCCTCAACCATAATTACTTGGTTCGCTCAAACCCAAGAACTGTTCATAACTGGTAATTAGTCTGAATGGCCATCATCGTTCATCAGTAATTGTCTATAGTAGGGTTTACATATAAAAAATCAAAAGACTGCAGAAAATACCTGATTTCCATGGAAAAATCTTAAGATAGTACGATAATAATCTCCCAAAATCCAAAGTAAATAAATTTTTTTTTTAGATTGCTTTCTTGGATAAATAAGTAATTCAAAAAAATCTATAAATTTGAGCCAAAATTATTGCAAAAAATACATTATCTTTTGGTGATTTCATTTATAATTAAATACATCTTGAAATTGTTACCTATGTTATGAAAAGCCTCAGATATCACGAGGATTGCAAATCCGGCCGCAATCCTGAGTAAAGTCGAAAAAGTCTGAAATATGGTAACCCTGAGCGTGGGGTAGAAATTGGTAATTACTTGATGGTGTGGTGTGTGTCGTCAACCCGCACTGGGCCCGCGTGGACGACTAAGGCCTAATCATCTATACGGGTAGGCTCGTGCCCCTCGGTGGGGACGTTTAATGATCTGATGATGATGATGGTGTGGGCGAGAATTTGTGATGCTTTGGAAAGTTAACATTTAATGATGATGGGGGAAAGTATTCGAGGTTACTTACTATTTATGTTTTTATTGTTTTTCCATGATAATAAGTCAGTAGTTATATTATGCATTTAAGATTTTTTGTTAATTACATATTTAATGTTTTTCTTCTGTAAGTATGTGATGATTTATTTGTCTCTGTTTTCTCATTCAGCCTCTACAAGCGACTTTTCGCAAGTCAGTATACATACATTAAAATAAAATGTATATATGAATTATCATGTTGCTTCTTCTCTCTTCTCTCTCTTCAACCTATCGCAGTCCACTACTGGACATAGGTCTCCTCAATTTTTGTTGCTTCTTATCACCAGTCTATTGTTTTGAATTTGTTCTGTTTGTAATATTCAAAGAAAAAATTATTTCTTCATGCATGTGAATATACGATACATATGCCAAAATAAATTAAAAAAAAATGTCTGTGTCTGTTTGTCCCGGGTAATCTCTGAAACGTCTGAATGGATTTGAACAGGACTTTTTTGGCTGGTAACTTATGTAATAAGGAAAAACTTAGGCTACTTTTATTTTAGACAGTACTTTTTATACACCTGACTTAACGAAGCGATTTTAGGTTGTTTTACTACGGGAGAATATCTCATAACGCAGGTAATCCCGCGGGGAACAGCTAGTAAATAATTAAAAACGTGTTCTAGGTGTATGAATGTGGACAATGATTTCGTAAAATTTATTTACGTTGTACATCGATCATAGAATCGTGTAATCACATCCACTACAATACATCTAAACTTGTTTAATAAAAAACCGGACTCAAATTAACCTTACCTACCTCTGATAAATTATGCTACAGAAAAGAAGGGCCTGGCAATCTACACACGATCATACGTGTCAAATCCAATACTTTGCTTGCTTATTTACACAAGTTTGCAAGCGTCTTTGTAACGTAGGTGATTTTGGTATTCCAATTAAGTTAACATATCTCAAAAAAAGTCTGCTACCGTAACAGCGGGGTTATTTATAAAACAAGTCCAAGAACAAAGTATTATTCTGGGGTCACACCAACGGCTAATGTCCTACGCCCAATAACGCTTACCTTTACTTCTATTCGCACGAAGCAGTTTCGTGGCCATCTGGAGGGTAAGGCTAAATTAGCCTCAAAGAAGCTTGGCGTGCTCAATAGATCGAGACGGTATTTCACACCGGCACACCGTCTGCAACTTTGTAAGGCGCAGGTTCGGCCTCTCATGGAATACTGTTCTCATCTTGGGCTTCCCAGTACCAGCTTCTCCCTCTAGACCGCATTCAACGAAGAGCGACTCGAGTTGCCGACTGCCATGACGTTTCGGATAGGCTTGACTCCTTGGTACTGCGTAGAGATGTAGCTTCGTTATGCATTCTCTATCGCATATACCATGGGGAGTGCTCCGAGGAACTGTTCGGTTTGATCCCCGCCGCTTCTTTCCGCCATCGATCTACGCGACAACTCTACCACCGACACCACCTTGATAGTTGGCAAAGTACTACTGTGCGTTTTAACAGTAACTTTCTGCCCCGCACCACAAAATTGTGGAATGAGTTGTCGCATGCGGTGTTTCCGGAAAGATACGACCTGCAGACCTTCAAGAAAAGAGCGTACTCTTGCTTAAAAGGCCGGCAACGCATTTTGTAGCTCCTTTGGTGCTGCAAATGTCCATGGGCGGCAGTATTCACTTTCCATCAGGTGATCTGTCTGCTCGTTTGCCCCCTATCCTATTAAAAAAAAAGTATACTAAGAAATACCTATTTGTTGCTTTTTGTTTTAATTTAATGTTCTTTATGTAGTTTTTTAATGGGTTAGATCTCTTTCCAGCAGTGGACATCCCAGTCATGTTGAAGTACAAGAGGCATATATAAATATCTCAAGCCAGTGTGTGAACCTCATACCTTCATATATTATTATTTTGTTGATACCCTAACAGAGTAGGTATCAACAAAACAATGTAACAACAAGGCGTTCTTGTTAGCATTGTTCCAAGTATAAGTAAATCAATTAATGTTTCGATTTTATCAACAATTCGTTTGAAACGTCTGACCTTGGCATACCTGGCAAGGTATTTAATGTTGGCTTTTGTCATAAGATTCCTTCGCCTATACTTTGATTCGAGAAAAGAAAATATAGTTATTTTAATATGCTTATGTTGGCTTTTGTCATAGGATTCCTTCGCCTATACTTTGATTCGATTAAAGAGAAAATATAGCTATTTTAATACGCTTAGTCAAAGTACCCAGTTAATTTCATGTACTATCTCACTCGTTAAACAAGTCGCCAGAATGTCTGAAAAAAGGTGATTCCTTGCTTCAAATGGCACGCACGTTAGGCTGTCGATCCTGATTATCATACTAAGTTCATGTTCCTTAAAGTTATGTAATATTGTGTGAAACGCTCGTCTATTGTGAGGTGGGCGCTTATATCTGCGACATAGTTTCTATTGCAGGTATTAAGGCTAAAAGTTTGTGATAAAAAAAATTACATACGCAGCTGAGACATGGACACTGACTGCGGTATTCGTTCATAAGTTCAAAGTCACTCAACGCGCAATAGAGCGAGCTATGCTTGGAGTCGCTCTTAGGGATCAGAAATGATTTAATCCGTAAGAGAACTAAAGTTACCGACATAGCCCGCCGGATCAGCAAGTTGAAGTGGCAGTGGGGCTGGTCACGTATGTCGCAGAACCGATGTCCGTTGGAGCAGACGAGTTCTGGAGTGGAGACCGCGTCTTGGCAAGCGTAGCGTAGGACGCCCTCCGGCCCGATGGACCGACGACTTACGAAAGGTCGCTGGTGGAAGCTGGATGAGAAAGGCGGAGGACCGGGATGTCTGGCGCAAAATGGGGGAGACCTATGTCCAGCAGTGGACTGCAATGGGTTGAAGAGAGAGAGAGAGAGAGAGAAAAATACAGTTTCAAATAAATAAATAAAAAACTTCAATTTATTTAATACCCACCAATCCGCGTCACCCACGTGTTAGAGGCCCTATCTCCGCCATAGCTATGCTGTACGATAATGCTTGTGCTTTGCAATGGGACGTACCTAAGCTACACTCGCGTGGAAGTAAATCGACTCAAGCCTCAAGTACGCATAACAAGTGATATAACTAAAAAATGCCTTATTATACCTCTATATAATGTTTTACATAATTAAAGCCTAGTAATTGAGCTTTAAAATGGTGTAAGTTGCATGAAAATCGATTCAGTAGTTTAGTAAAAAAGGTTAATGCTGATGATAATGTAAAAAATGTTGAAAATTCATACAATTTCACAGTATGGGGTTATTGTGTTTAAATGAAACAAAATGTGCGTAAGATAAAAAAATTATTCGTGTCAATATTTGGTATTCCCTCCTCTAGCTCTGATCACTGCTCTCATGCGATTCTTCATCGACCTTATCAACTTTTTAATGGATGATTGTGGTATTCGACCCCACTCTTCTACCAACGCAGTCTTGAGCTCATTGATGTTTGTCGGAGCTGGATTCCTCGCTCTAACTTTCCTTTTGAGCTCGTCCTAATATGTGCTCAATGGGATTTAAATCGGGGCTGAGCGCTGGCCAATGCATAGTGTGAATTCCAACTTCGTTCAGGAAATCACGTGTGGCCCGAGCAGTGTGACATCGGGCATTGTCATGCATCAAGATGAAATTTTCCCCAATAAAGCCTTGATAAGGGACAACTTGATCCAGTAGAACATTTTCAATGTAACGATCACTGGTCAGACCTCCTCCCCGGCCTCCCCCAGGAACGAAAACAAGGTCCGTTTTGCCTTCTAAGGAAATTCCAGCCCACATCATGCAAGATCCGCCACCATATGCAACGGTTTCCACAAAGCAGCACTGTGAAAACCGTTCACCGGGACGACGGTATACCCGACCTCTCCTGTCGCTGCCATGGAGACACATCCTCGTCTCATCTGTGAACAGGACTGACTGCCATTGCTCTATGCTCCAATCCAAATGTTCTCGAGCAAAGTGAAGGCGTGCTTGACGATGAGCTGTGGTCAACTTCGGGCCTGTAGCGGGTCTTTTCGGAGTAAGGTTAGCTTCTTTCAACCTTCTTCTAACTGTCCACTGACTGACAGTCACCCCGCGAACTTGACGTAGCTCCTGCTGCACATCTACGCCGGTAAGGTGTCGATTTCGGAGAGAGGTCGAGACCAAAAACCGGTCGTCACGCTCCGAGGTGCACCGGCGTCGGCTGGTATTAGGCCTCCGAGTGAAGGCACCAGTCTCTTGAAACCTTCTGTATACTCTCGAGACAGCGGACTGACTCATATTCAAACGACGAGCGACTTCTCGCTGGTTCAACCCTTCTTGCAACAGGGCAACGACTTGAGCGGCTTCTTCAGGTGTTGTATCCATAATTTTCTTCAAATGACGGCTTTAATTTGCAGAGATGTGTTCAGGTCAACGTCTAATGAGCGACTGATAAGAAAAAAACGATTACAGGGGGTTTTATAGGGGGTTGTGTCGTGCAAGTTGTGAATAGAGCGCAGAGCAGTTTACGGGAGGTTGCGTTCAGTTGCATTCTAAGTACAAGTGTTTATTTAAATTACTGATATTATGCTACCATTTGAAAGCCTAATTACTAGGCTTTAATTATGTAAAACATTATATAGAGGTAAAATAAGTCATTTTTTAGTTATATCACTTTTTATGCGCACTTGAGGCTTGAGTCGATTTACTTGCATGCGAGAGTAGTTGTTTCTTCATCATAATTTCAGCCACTGCTGAAGAAGGTCCCCCCTAATGATCGCCACCTTAACCAGGTCATCTGTCCATCTGGTTGGGGGTCGGCCTACGCTTCGTTTTCCGTTACCTGGACGACACTAGAGAACCTTTGTGTTCTGAGTACTATGTGCCCTGCTCACTGCCACTTCAACTTGCTAACCCAGTGGGTTATGTCGGCCACTTAAGTTCTACGGTTACATAAATTGATTTAATCATATTCTAAATTGAGAGCGTCGGTGGCTCAATGGTGTGAACTGTCGCACTCCTACTGGGAAGGCTGAGGTTCAAATCCCGCCACGTACCAATGTATTTTCGAGTTTTTGATAAATATATGTACGTTAACCGACGCTTTTACGGTGAAGGAAAACATCGTGAGGAAACCTGCGCACGCCCGCGAAGATATTCAAAGGTTGTGTGAAGTCGTTCAACCGAACTGGGCCCGCGTAGTCGACTAAGGCCTAATCACCCTATACGGGTAGATTCGTGCCCCTTGGTGGGGACGTTTAATGAGCTGATGATGATGAAATATGTTTTATACAGTGAGAAGGAAACATAAGGCAATGCTCCCATTGCATCAAACTACCATTTGCGACAAAAGATAAAAATAAACCAATTAATATAAGTTGTGATATGAAACCAGTAGTAACGATTCTGGTGGTCCAATAAAAGCCTGCTATTAATTTTATTATCATTGGCGCTAATAAAGTGGCCGTAAAAGAGGACCTTGGTCATAATTTTTTCAATCTTTATAGTGATCATTAGTTGAATGCTCGTAGTAAGTTGTTTAATTGATTTATGCGATAAAAATATTGTTCAGCTACTTAGAAATTGCGTCAGTATCAGTTGACGACCCAGCTGGTGTAATGGATCATCATCATCATCAGCTAATTAAAGGTCCCCACCGAGGGGCACGAGCCTACCCGTATAGGGTGATTAGGCCTTAGTCGTCCACGCGGGCCCAGTGCGGGATGGCCGACTTTACGCACAGCCTTTGAATCTCTTCGCAGGCGTGCGAAGGTTTTCTCGCGATGTTTTCCTTCACCGTAAGAGCGTCGGATAACGTACATATATTTTTCGAAAATTCGAAAACACATTGGTACGTGTCGGGATTTGAACCTCAGCCCTCCCGGTAGTCGGGCGACAGTCCACACCATTGAGCTACCGACGCGCAACACAGTCACATGTAAAACATATCACAATAACAATAAAAATAATAAAATTTAAGAAAGAACACAGAAACAACACGTGCTACGATGCCTGAATCAAACGGACTCACTCAGCATAAGCCAGGGACACCAGTAGTGAACCCTAGCGCCGATTTTCAGTGAGCCCGGTTGAGAAGGCGCACGGACGACCTTGCTGCTAAAAATCATAGATTTAGAATTAGCGCGCTACGCTTACGAGATACCTGAAGCGTGGGAGTGAGAGGTCCTTAATCAAGCACAAACGCCCGAGAGAAAAAGAGACAGCGAATATAGAACTATATGTTTCGCGACTAAAAGCCCATAGCGGGTAAACAATTATAGGTTTGCTGATGATTCATCAGGATTAAAATACCCATGATTTTCTTGGTTTCTGTACAAAAAGAGACCGCCCGTTGATTTACATCATAATCGATAATAAGAACTTTTAGTGTGGACAACACTATTCGGAACTTACACTTATTCACCAACACATATATACTTCAATATTTTTGTAAATGCTGGGATAAACTAAATATGCGAAAAGTAATTCATACTAACGGACATACTCTTATAATATTATATTATTTTGCAATTAATGTTTTAATTTCGTTTTATGAGCGTCGGTGGCTCAGTGGTGTGGACTGTCGCCTTCCTACCGGGAGGGCTGAGGTTCAAATCCCGACACGTACCAATGTATTTCGAATTTTCGAAAATATATGTACGTTATCCGACGTCGTACGGTGAAGGAAAACATCGTGAGGAACCTTCATGACGCCTGCGAAGAGATTCGAAGGTTGTGTGTGAAGTCGTCCAATCCGCACTGGGCCCGCGTGGACGACTAAGGCCTAATCACCCTATACGGGTAGGCTCGTGCCTCGTGGGACGTTTAATGAGCTGATGATGATGAATGTTTTAATTTATTTATGACTTATTTTGTGTTTTTCGAATTGTGCCCCTATAACATGAAAGGTGCGATTTGTTGAAATAAAAAAATATATATAGGTAGAATGTAATGCATGATAAATATGTTACACGCTAGCAGCTACGAATAGTGTTCGTTAGATTCACAATCGTACTTTAACATTCGGAGTGACTTCGGCAGCGCACTCGTAATCACAATATGACACGGAATTACACCATGGGTTCCGGGTTCGATCCCCGAGCAATACAAACATTTGTGTGCATGAGAAAAAAGAGTACGTTTATCCGCTGTTTAGAACACATATTACAGGCATTTGGGGCTAGATGCCGCTGTGTGAATTTCAGTGGATATTTATTTATTATAACTCATTTGAAGTGGAGTACTGATTGGTCAGAGATAAGGACGAACGATGTCTGTTGCGAAGTTAAGCTTACCTACTTAATATGCTATTAGGTGTTGAAATAAGTGGATCATTTCACGATGAATTATTATTTAAACTGGCTTGAAATTGCAAGAAGGTTTACATTATGTTGAAGGTAATATGACAAATCATTTCTAGACATCTGATTGGTTGTAATTTGGTATAATTTGACATCTCATACGATGCAATAGTTCAGAAATCTGCTACTACTCTCCAAATCCATCCAGCTGTTTCTATGTTTACCCGGAACAAACAGACACAGATGAAGAATTAAATTGTTATTTCAAAATTACATATAAATAAAATTGTTGTGTTTGTTTACAAACAAATATTTATATGTAATAGATAAATTAAAATACATAAGCCCTATGTGTTAAAGCGTCTGATAGATCATTTCATAATGTTGACTTCTAAGGAATTCGAAGGGCTTGTAAATCAACGCGGTGAGAAATGAACAGATACAATCATTTTCGTATTAACACTCACAATTACTTGATATTTGATCGTTATATCGAGTTACAATCATTGATAATAACACTGCTATATAAATATGCTACTGCTGCTATAATAAACATTTAACAATGTTAATATAAAAAAAACATTGTTTATTCTTTATTTTTAGTTTATGAATGAAATGGGACGACCCTTGTGCTGTAATAGTTGAGACGTCGGCCGGTAACCAAGGGTTCCGGGTTCGTAAGTAAAAACATTTGTGTGCATGAACATGTCTGTTTGTACTGGTCTGGGTGATTTCTATGTATAAAATGTATGTATTGTAAATGTATATGTAACTCGCGTGCAAAGTAAATCGACTCAAGCCTCAGTACACATAACAAGTGATATAACTAAAAAATCCTTATTACACCTCTATATAATGTTTACATAATTAAACCCTAGTAATGAGCTTTAAAATGGTGTAAGTGCATTGAAAATCGATTCAGTAGTTTAGTAAAAAAGGTGAATGCTAATGATAATATAAAAAATGTTGAAAATTCATACAATTTCACAGTATGGGGTTATTGTGTTTAAATTGAAACAAAATGTGCGTAAGATAAAAAAAATTTCGTGTCAATAATTTGGTATTCCTCCTCTAGCTCAGATCACTGCTCTCATCGATTCTCCATCGACCTTATCAACGTTTGGTATTCGACCCAACTCTTCTACCAACGCAGTCTTGAGCTCATTGATTGTCGGAGCTGATTCCTCGCTTCTAACTTTCCTTTTGAGGTCGTCCCATATGTGCTCAATGATTTAAATCGGGCTGAGCGCTGGCCAATGCAGTGTGAAATCCAACTTCGTTCAGGAAATCACGTGTGGCCCGAGCAGTGTGACATCGGCATTGTCATGCATCAAGATGAAATTTTCCCCAATAAGCCTGATAAGGGACAACTTCAGTCCAGTAGAACATTTTCAATGTAACGATCACTGGTCAGACCTCCTCCCCGCCTCCCCAGGAACGAAAACAAGGTCCGTTTTGCCTTCTAAGGAAATTCCAGCCCACATCATGCAAGATCCCCACCATATGCAACGGTTTCCACAAAGCAGCACGTACATATTTTTTTTATTGAACAGGAGGCAAACGAGCATACGTTCACCTGATGTAAGTGACACCGCCGCCCATAAAATTAATAATTTCGAGGATTCCAAAGACATTGGACGTGGCGGGATTTGAACCTGCGACCCCCGATTGAAGGCGACAGTCACTCTCTATCTCTTCGACTTTCACAGCCCTGAACACACAGTGATCTAAATCCCACACTCATACAGTCCATAATAATTTAAATAATTCACATAACATTTGATACAATTGCCCTATTTCAATAATGACAGTGCTCAGTGAATTAATTTATTTGTGTGCTTTAATATATAAACAAACAACTTAAGCTTTAAATTGCGCGTTTATTCAAATATGCCTACTTCGTGACTATTGTTAATGGCACTCCATGTATATTTGATCTGACACCGACTTCCATAGCATGATTTTGCTACATATTACAGTCCTTATCATAGTAAATATCCAGACCAATACAAAAAGGTAGTTCATGTATAAAAACTTCAGTACTGTCCGACGATCGAACCCGGAACTCGCGGTGTGAATTGCTTACATGAAACGCAATAGTTGTTCTATACTAGCTAGTACCCGCCCGCTTCGCACGGGTACAATGCTAATAATTGGCACGCTTGCACCCCCCGGCCGGCCGTTATCGCCGCAAATTTAAAAAATAATAAGTATATCTCTACTATTTAATGGATGCTATAACATATAAACCTTACTCTTGAATAATTATATATCTTAAAAAAATCCGCATCAAAATTATTAATGAGGTTTGAAAATTTAAGCATACATAGGGATATAGAGACAGAAAAAAGCGACTTTATTTTGTACTGTGTAGTGATAGTAATTTCCTTTTATTAAAGACTAACCCAACACCAATGATGTAAAAAAGTATGGATTCGTGATATGCTCACAAAAAAATCGAAAAAGTTTCCGAATGTAGCGACAGCACACATACACATATTTCGAATTTCAAAACACATTTACCTAAAATAAGAGTACAAATTTACTCTCTTCGCGGTTCTTTTGAGGCACGGATGGCGTATCTACCACTTTATATACAGAATATCGTTAACCAATACAAACAGATGTGTTCATGATAAAAAACTTAAATAC
Organism: Leucinodes orbonalis; assembly: GCA_019425675.1. Lineage (NCBI taxonomy): Eukaryota > Metazoa > Arthropoda > Insecta > Lepidoptera > Crambidae > Leucinodes > Leucinodes orbonalis. Next base: position 76,842 of record PQWD01006736.1, on the reverse strand, counting down.
AGTCCGACGATCGAATTTGGATGCCATGGTGTAATTGTCGACTTCTCCATGAAACCACAATGGTTGTCCTGTTTTTTAAACATTAATACAAAATCTCCTTTATTGTTTTTGTCTTTCATAAATCCAACACACGCGCCTTCTCCGACCAAGAATTTATCAGTACAGTTATGTATCACAAATAACACGCAAGGTCCATCCAGACAATGTATAGAACTAGGTTCAGATTATGAAGGCCACTCCTTAATAACTATGTCTAATTGAGGCAAGAGTTATAACTTACAGTTTGAGTACGAGCCCGATGCGTGCAAAATGGATGCGTACTCATAGGTTATTGATGATTTCGTTGGTGTGAGACCTTAGAAAAACAGTAACTAGATGGACAATCACGAAAACGTGTTCAAAATTCGGCCATTTTTTGTATGGAAAGTAACAAGTCTTTAAACAGTTGCTCGTGTCTGTCAGCAAAGCCGAGATAATCAACTGAAAAAATTTGACTTGCGTTGTAAATGTGTGTAAGATCACTTCTGATTAATGAAAAAAAAAACAGGAAGTAAATAACGATTACATATTAAAGTTTAAATCATTAAAATTAACATACCGAAATATTATAGAAAATTATTTGTCATAATGACATAGACATATCTGTCAATCCGGGACACATTTATAGAATATGACACTCCTTCTAATATTTTTATATTATTATTTTACATTTTTTATGCTGTTGGGGGCAAGCAATGCATAACTCATCCGAAAACAACCATGACTTCTACAAATCAATATTTGCCAGAGTTCATTCATTCTCAAGATAGGCCAAAATCTCAGCACTGTTCCTTCTTGATACTATAATGCGATAGATACCCGGATTTCAATAGCACTATATTTATCAGTCAATCCTGTTACATTTCTAGAATCTCCAGACTATTGTTCACTAATCCGTTAAGCCCGACAAACCTCGCCCACTGTTCGTGAGGAGAACTAGAGCCTAAGCATTTCTTATCTACCCTTCGTAGTTGCAGCACAATAATTTCAGTGCAACTGTGTTTAATTATTCCTTTCTATTAAATTTAGGTGCTCCAGATTGCTTTCTGTCGCTTCCACATTAATGGTTGTAAGATCGATAAAAATATGTACAACGTTTTCTGTTCTTGTGATATTGAAATAGCTTAACGTATAACGTTTGTAACTGCTGATATTGTGAAGTGATGTCTTTGTCATTCGTTTTCGTCAAATTTATGGCTTTTTTTTGGTTCATTTGTTGAACCAGTCTTTCAGAATCATGGCATGACCCTGCGGCCCAATGCCCAAGTAAAAGACTACCATACATAGTAATCGGAATCTACCGCTTCAAAATAATTTGTGGAAGACCATTATTTCGACATAATATTTTGAACACTTCATCCGAAGACCAACCAGTAGTTGTCTAAATTGCTATAGCTCAAACTGAACCTCAGCGCAGTCTATCGAGTTTTTTTAACAACTTTTGTCATCCACATAACATACTAATTTCTGAAAAAAATAAAATAGACACTCTTAATGCATGTAAAAAAGTATGATTCTGATTATGCTCACAAAACAATCGAAAAAAGTGTTCCAATGCAGTGACGGCACACATACACATAATTCGAATTTCGAAAAGAGTACAAACTGTACTCTCTTCGGCGGTTCGTTTTTGAGGCACGGATGGCGTATCTACCTTTATATATACAGAATATCATTGGACACTCTTAACTTGTTGACCGCCAGAAATCCACACAAAACTGAAAACCGTGACTTACTATTATGATGTCACAAGTTTATAACATTAAAAAATGGGCGTGCACTTTTGTCTTCAGCGGGACTCTGTCCGTATTTTTTTACTTCCATGTGTGAATAACCTCTTCCATCATCCCTTCGTCCATATACTGACGTAAGCCGGCAATCCGTCACGTACCTGTCAAACATACAAAGTAACAATGGTGGCAAACATGACAGTACAAAGTCTACCTCATCAATACAGTCGTGTTACTGAAGAAAGGTCAGACTCTAACCTTGACGGAATTCTCGCAACAAACGTACCTACATACGTTTCGTTTGCACCTCCTTGCTCCTAATATTTCAATGTCGGATGCCGAAGGATGGATAGAGCCTGATGCGTCTTGTTAATTGTTGGTGGTAGACTCAATACTGAGTCGTCTAGGTAGGTACCACCGCATTGCTAGATATCGTCCCGTGCAACAGGAGTATAGCACTTTTGTGTTTTGGGATGACGGCACTGTAGCTAGTGACATTATCGGGTATAAGGGACCTAGCATCTGTTGTCTCGAGTGACGGGCGCTGTGCGGCATTGATGGAGTATAATAACTGTCTATCAGTTATTGATGCCGCTCTGTCATGGTCAGGCGTATCACTTAACATCAGGTGAACATCCCCTAACCGTCCTATTTATTTATTTATTTATTTCAGTCAACATAATATGGACCAATAATCAAATTACAATAAAAATTAAAAACAATACCACAACTAAGATTACAAAATAAATATTTTTTTTTTCCTTTTGAATATAATAATAATAAACAACATGAATAAGACAATTAGATAATATTAAAATTTATTTTAAATCAAAATAATAAAATAATCAAAAATATAATTAATAATTAAAACAAAATAAAATAAAAAATTAAAAGAAAATCTTAAATACTATTTTATACGCCGGTAAATGTATCATATTACAATGATACATGTACCGGCAGTCAAAACGCACAGAAAACATTCGCAATGCTGTTAGGGCTGGCGCGTACCCTGCGCACCAGGGAGGTGCACCGCTTGCGCTATACACTTATAAAATAAATGATAAATAGTCGACCATATTTACTGCAGATGTTATGGATTATGGATATTATTATCTGGAACTAGCAGTGATATTTCAAACGTGGATGTAAATGGGAGGAAATTTAATGCATTGCTTCTGTCAGGGTTTGCGATCAGTCATTAGTCATCTATATTGAATGGTCCAGTTAGCTATTTATCTAAATATTTGCGTACTTGTTAAATATTTTAGCAAATATTTTACAACGAATATGAACTGTTATTGCTCAGTCTCTTTATGAATATTGTGACGACCCATGATGATAACGGATTATATAGGTAAATTAGAAGAGCAAAGAAAAACCATCATTTGACATGACACTAACAAGCGCAACGAACTAAAACAAAGAAAAATCAAAGAAATTGAAATTATGAAACTTATTGGCAAAAGCAAAACTTGTGTTATTTTTCTATGTTATGAACAAAGATGTAAAAAAAGTATAGATTCGTGATATGCTCACAAAACAATCGAAAAAAGTGTTCTGAATGCAGCGACAGCACACATACACATACTTCGAATGATCGTACATTTACCTAAACAAAAGCCTACAAACTGTATTCTCTTTAGCGGCTCATTTTTGAGGCACGGGTGGCGTATCTACATTTACATATATAGAATATCATTGATTATGAAGTATTAAGATCTATTCGCATACCGTCTGTTAAGTGATACGCCCGCACAAGACAGATGCAGTGTTATTGATCAATATTTTATTTATATTAGTCCCAGTAATTATTAAAATAATAATATATTTAATTTCAGACCACTGTACTTATGATATTATCAGTATTTACAAGTAATAACTACAAATATTTTAGTAACAAAATATTAATACTACGGAACGGAATTGAAAACTTAGTATTGATTATTTCATATGACAATATCTGACACCATTACTGTGGCTTACTTTGTATATAACTCAGCATCGATCCCACTAAACGCGCACTATCATCTAGATTTAAGTCAAGATCAATCGCATTGCATACCGAAGGAAATGCACCATTTTCCTTATCAATTGTAACTGTAGTTTCAAGCGAGTCATTTAGTACGCTTGCACTAACAACATCACACCATTTCCTTGTGTTTGAATTAGCGTGGGTAATGCTAATGTGTCTGTTTGAGCGGGAGCACTGCGAACTACTTGTTTTTTATTTATTTAAAGAACGTATGAGTAATGTCTTATAAGAATATAATAAAATTTCATTCATAATCACGTCGCTCGCTTCATGTAGTGACATAGCAGTATGCTCATGCTTTTGACTTTGTACCCTTTTAATGACGCGTCCAGGTCAAAATTTAAATAATTTGATATCCAACTTCGTAACTGTGACTTCGAAAAAGTGAAAAGAAAAATAATAATTCAACTTTTTTCATCTTTCTCCATCCTAAGGTTGCCTGGAAAAGATCGTCTTGTGCGGTAAGGCCACCCATTGTTACTGAATGTGTATTTTTTCTGTATTTAGTTTATAAAAGGTGCAATAAAGTATGTGATAAATAAAATAAATAAATAATTATACGTTTAGACACGTATTGAAATTACTTATGTCTGATACCCACCACAACATCTGAGTATTTTTATGCTTAAAATTTTTGTCCAACGTTTTAATAAATATCGTTAATAATAAAACTAATGTTACACAAAACTATAAGTAAAAGACACGCTATCTGCCTCTCTTATAAATAAAAAAGGAAATGCCATAATTTATCGCGACAATGTGCGATAAAGTAAGATGTAGCCACCATTCAACGCGATAATTTGGCGGTTTAACGTATTAAAAATTCGCAATAATTATCGTGTAATGGACTTTAGACGTTAGCCGATAGTGCTAGCATAACAACTATCCAATTCACCATTGTAATTATTTCCAGAGAAAACACAAGTCATACTCATAGTAGAGTGCGCAATGAACCTTCAAATTGACCTTTTGTGTACTTCTGTGCTCTTAGTACGACAACCCACTATTAAATCATCCAAAGCGAGTTTCATTCACTACAATCTTATGTATTCTTTGTGGCTTTACAACTCGAATAGGATTATCGGTGAGTTAACGGGCCATTATTCGGTATTGCTGATCATTATTAAGATTGGTTTTCGCCGCCCACTGAGAGGTTACTTTCGGGTAAGGTAATATTAACAACGAACTATGTGGAGTAAAGAGCGTCGGTGGCTCAGTGGTGTGGACTGTCGCCTTCCTACCGGGACGGCTGAGGTTTAAATCCCGACGACACGTACCTATGTATTTTCGAATTTTTGAAAAATAATTGTAAGTTATCCGACGCTCTTACGGTGAAGGAAAACATCGTGAGGAAACCTTCATGCACGCCGGCGAAGAGATTCGAAGGTTGTGTGTGAAGTCGTCCAATCCGCACTGGGCCCGCGTTGACGACTAAGGCCTAATCACCCTATACGGGTAGGCTCGTGCCCCTCGGTGGGGACGTTTAATGAGCTGATGATGATGATGATGTGGAGTAAAGGCTGAGATGTTGGCTACTAATCCAAGGGTTTTATGCTCGATTCCTGGGTTAAATTGTGTACGCGATATATCAGTGGTCTATGGTTTGTCATGTTTGCCATCGATACGTTAAGAAGAGGAGAAGTTGGCATGCCTTTCGGAGTACGGAGGAGACTCGAGATAATAGTTTCCGGTCACCCATCGATTGACTGCTCGTTGCTTCAACTTGCACAATCATCAACCAAAGACGTGTATTGTCCATTGGTACTGCAACTTGCTGATCCCGCGGGCTGTCGGATGCATTAGTTCTTCAAGGTTCACTCATTTCGGTTTTCATCGTGTTGTTAAACACCTAGCCTAGCCCTCCCAAATGAAGCTATTTTCTACCACGTAATTTGCTCATATGGAATGACCTAACCATCAATGGTATTTCCTGACAAATATGACATAGAAACCTTTAAAAAAAGAGCGTATTCCGCGTAGGTATATAATTCTGGAGTCACCGGGCGGAGGTGAACACTTTCCATCAGTGTNGGGATCGAACCCGGAACCCTTGATATAGTAGCCGACGTCTCGACCATTACACCACATGGGTCATCAATGAAATGATAATGGTTTGACCATTACCATTATTTTAAACTGAATAAAAACTTCTTGATTTTTAAACATACTCAAATGTCCATGTGCGGCAGTATTCACTTTCCATCAGGTGATCTGTCACCTCGTTTGCCCCCTATCCCATAAAAAAAAATACTGATGAAAATAAATGGTACCAATCTTTTGTTCACAGAACTGAAAATCGAATCAGTCGAAAGCGCAAGCGCCTCGACCGGCAGCTCGCAAGAAGATGAAGAGCCCAAAGAAGCGTGGATGCGAGCACCCTCAGGGGTGTTGCTGTGAGGAGTGGGGAGGATGCTCTGCTCACCTGCGTGGTGCTTGGAGCTAGAGGTCGGCCAGTATTATGGAGGAGAGCTAAAGACCTTCAGCTCCTGACTGCTGGTGGAGTCAGGGTCACCAGAGACGAGCGAGTGCACGTACTGCACGATGACTGTGAGTATATGAAAATGAAAATGAAATGGGTAGTGAAACGCCTGACTATGACAGAGCGGAATTGAAGGAGACAAACAACTGTTACACAGTTATTATTCTCTTTCAATGCCGCACTGCACCCGTCACCGAGACAAATGATGTTAGGTCTCTTATGCCCGGTAATTTCACTAGCTACAGTGCCCTGATCCCAAAACACAAAAGTGCAAAGTTATTTCCCGGGACTATATCTGGCACTACTGTGGCACCTACCTGGACGACTCAGTATCGAGTCTACCACCAAGTAAGCTTAATTTAAAGCGAGCTTTAGAATACCTGTGTCCAATCTAATCAAATATCAAACCTTGATATTGTAAAGATAACCATCAAATTTAGTTAGAATATTTATTCGTTACCTTTTCGCTGTAAAAAAATGGCGAAAACGTGATAAATGAAAGTTGGAATCGGAGCTTCATTAGTATTTCCCTCACACGTGAATTTTGCGCTCTAAGAATAGAAGGGTTCTCCATTCTCAGTGGAAAGAGCTAAATTGAAACCGCAACTATATTTGAAGTTGAAAAATTTGTGGTCATTTTAAGCCACACGTTTTTTATGAGGAAAGCGAAGGCTTTGGACTTACCTGAAAAATATAGCCGTGAATAATTCAACGAAACAAAGGTTACCCTCGTATTGATTTAGTTTAATATTAGAGCTTCACTTAATATAAACTGAGAGGTACAAAGTGTTCGGGCTGAAGCTAATTCATTTGAAATAGAGAATATCATAACAGACTACAAGTTTGCATCGGGATAAGTTATTTTCAGAACTAGAAATTAGTTTTTTAGCTTTTTTTTTTTGGAAAAACCATTCAAACTGAATTTTCGTGACCGATCTAAAAGTCCACAATTAGATTCCTACTTGTGAACTTTTAGACGGCAAAGAATTTGTTAGATACGTTGATTGTCGTTTGATCCAGCCCAGATGATTTCTAGACTAACATGGTGTTATCCTCTGTACACAGGCAAAATTAATGCCTTATAATTTAGTGTTTTGGTCATGTAATAAGAAGCTAAAATGGTAGCATTAACTTTGAATATTTTTCGTGTTTGTCGTCGACAAACCAAGAAGCTAACAGAAATAGGAAATGTAATTAACCTCGTTTTGATATGTTCTTTCACGGCATTGTATTTCGTAAATGTGTTCCAGCATTTCAATTGCAAATATTGTATTATTTCACAAAGTCTGTATCACCGGATACCTAGTAAATAGGCAGTATCTTTGTCGGATATTGTAATTACTGAGCCCTTTATACTCCATAATAACTCAGTCTACGGGAGTAATTACATTTTGGCGGTATTATGCGGTAGGGAATTGTGTGTAACTATTTTTGTCGGTTCGCCATATTGGAATTCACTTTTATCAATTCAATAAAAGTTGTTTAACTGAATTCGCGGCAGACATGACAAGCTGAAATGACGTTAACTGGACATGATTCCCGTGAACGTATCAGTTTTGATCGCAGCTACAAGTTCCAATACTAAATAACCTAGTTTTCCAATGACCACATCATCATCAACTCATAAAACGTCCCCACTGAGGGGCACGAGCGTAGTCGGGTCGGGATTGGGCCTTAGCCGCCCACGCGTCCAGTGCGGGTTGGACGACTTCACGCACATCCTTTGAATCTCTTCGCAGGCATGCGCGCAGGTTTCTTCAAGATGTTTTCCTTCACCGTAAGAGCGTCGGATAACCTACATATAATTTTGAAAATTCTAAAAGACATTGGTACGTGGCGGGATTTGAATCTCAGCCCTCGCGGAAGGAGAGCAACAGTCCACACCATTGATGACAATATGATGTTAAATAATGTGTATTTTTAGGACTACCGAAATAACTCACTTTTCGATCATAAAAGAAAAAAAAAAAAAAGGTCACATAATAACTGAGGTCACATTACACACATTCGAGTACATTCGAGTACTGCTTTACCCGCAGACTAAAGTCCCGAAAAGCCAAGTATATTTAATTCCTAACTTAATACTCGCAATTGCAAAAAAAAACCTACTTTTTGATTTATCCTTTCCTTAAGATTAACTGAAAAGACAGAGGTGAGAGGACACAGTCTAAATGACGAAGTCACTAACAAAGTTAGTGACTTCGTCATTTAGACAAGTTTAATTCTTGAAACGAGACATTTATTGAGCGTTTATAACTTTGTGAAGCAATTTTAGAGCGTGTATGTTAAGAAAATATGTCTATACTGAGTTCAGAAAGTTTCAATTTAGTGTGAATTCATTCTAAAGTTTATAACATAAACTTTGAAGAGTTGTGCTTTCAGCTTCGAATTCACTCGCCAAACTTAAAATACTCGGATTATATCTAATTTTTATTGAGAATATATTAAATTCAGTTTCTGTTTGTAATGTTGATACACAAAATTTTTACTACATGCACATGAATATAATTTTACATCAAATCAATATTTTTTATTTTTGTCTGTCTGTGTCTGTTTTTTATGTTTTAAATTGTTTTGTTCCTTTTTCTTTACTTTCCGTTAAAAGTAAGACGAAACAGGTTTGACCGTAAAATTTTGATTTTTTTTTTTAGGAATGGTTTTTTTAAGTAATTGTGTAGTCAAAAAAATGTATTTTCTTGGTTTCAAAGATGATTAAATAAGCAGTCGTTACAGCTGAGGAGCCTCTACAAGGGCCAGGCATCGCGAAGGGCGGTGATGTGTGGGCGCTGGTGATCAAGACTGTGCGACCCTCAGACGCTGGCTTGTACATGTGTGAGCTGAACACTGAGCCACCGGTCAGAAGTTTCCACAAGCTTACTGGTAAGTTTTGTTCATCATGCAGTCATCCATCAATCAGTTTTATTTTCAAAATTCAATCGGTTATTATTTTAGGACATATGTCTTCTTTTCAAATTAAATTGCAGTACTGACCATCAGTATCAGGCTGGCTGATGTTATCTTATTAATTTTGAATATTTCAATATGATCACATTAAATCTTACATATGATTCTAATAATTATCATTCATAATTTGACATGAACATGATAATTGTGCACTAAGATAGTTTTATTTATATATATTAATCTGCCGGTCCCTAAAATTCAACAGATGGGCAGTCTATTTTTGTTTTCATGAAGCACAGTAATAATGATGTTTCTTTTTTCCAGTAATATCCAGAGGATTAACTCCTCCAGAAAACCAGAACGCCACAGATAGCTACTCTGCAAACGCACCCACGCCGTCATCTCTGGCTTTGGCGCATAACTACACAGACTGCTGTGTTGCTTCCAACGTCTCGAAAGGATGTCTAGGCTTCTGCAGCATACAGACCATTCTAGAAGGAACGGGACAAGACCCTGAGACTTGTCAGCCTGATTTTCCCGCTATTGTTAAGTATGTTCATTTTCAATTACTTTGTGGTTTAAATTATAGGGGTAATTTGTTAGACAGCGTCCTCTAATTGGTCTTCTTTACGGATTCGTAGACATTTATAGTATGGTGAGATTTGAAACTTAAGAACTAGACTATGCTTACAAATTGTATTAGCCAGTGATTGTGTAAATTTAATCCCACCAAAAACATTCTGTAAAAAATCTAGCCAAGTCTCGATGGAGCTGCTTGATTTAATCTCTAAAAAGTAATGAAATCAAGACAAAGACGTGCCAAGTCTAAGGTTCCTTACTGCAATTAATTAATTATTATGGTTGATGTTGTATGACTTGGCCGTTGAAGAGTACACAAGGATACAAAACTAGGTGCTTCATGACACCATTGCACCAATCTGTCGCCAGAACCGCTACCCATTGACGGTACAAATTTGCCACTTGGAAAACGGTGATTCAATAGCCCATCGATTGTAGGCTTGATAAAGCCACTAACGTATAAAGAATGTTCAACGGCCAAGTCACACAACATTAACCATAATAATTAATTAATTGCAGTAAGGAACCTTAGACTTGGCACGTCTTTGTCTTGATTTCATTACTTTTTAGAGATAATCAAGCAGCTCCATCGAGACTTGGCTAGATTTTTTACAGAATGTTTTTGGTGGGATTTTACTTCTTTTTGTAGAAACTTGAAAGGAATATTAGACGACCCATTGGTGTAATGGTTGAAACGTCGGCTACTACACCAAGGGTTCCGGGTTCGATCCCCGGGCAGTACCTACAAATATTTGTGTGCACCAACATGTCTGTTTGTATTGGTCTAGCGCGCTCGACTTGGCGGGGCACTACCGTGCCCCCGATTTTTGACATCGGATGAAGCGGCCCACCATGTTAAATATATATTGTTTAAAGGCGGTATGTCAATCTCTTATAGTTTGGCTGGGCTCTTTTGTTATCTAAGCAGGGTCACCAGGTACTCCAGATCTTCGATTATCCAAGTTATTATAGTTTTCCCTTTATGTAACCATTAAACCCTGACTCTGTACCAAATTTCAGCTCTGTGAGTTAATGGGAAGTACTAGTTCTATTTTGATGATTTTGTTATCTAAGCAGGGTCACCAGGTACTCCAGATCTTCGATTTTCGAAGTTTTCATAGTTTTCCCTTTATGTAGCCATTAAACCCTAACTCTGTACCGAATTTCAGCTTTCTGAGTTAATGGGAAGTACTAGTTCTATTTTGATGATCATGAGTGAGTGAGTGAGTGAGTGAGTGAGTGAGTGTGTCTGTCGAAAATGCGAAACTTTGCTTTCGCTTAACGTCGGAACTAAATGACCTACAGACTTGAAATTTTGGATTTAAAGTAAGTTATTATATCTTACTAGATGACGAAAATTTCAGCGCTCTGGTATTATCCAAAGGTTCTCAAATCGGGGCCTGAAAATGCGGCGAAATGGATCCTGTAAAGGATGGTACGGCAGTGTTTGCTTCGCGCTCGACTTGGCGGGGGCACTGCCGTGCCCCCAGATCAAAATTATGTTAAATTTACAAAAATAGATGCACAAATGAGATTTATTGGAAATATTTGAGGAAATATAGCACTAGTTGTAATCGTTTTTCATTCCTGATAAAATAAAACACCAATGAGAAAATTGTTTTGAACGTAGGCACATGTTCTATTGAAATTACTTCAAATAACTTAAGTATGTTTTAAATACACTTTTCGTAGAGCGTCGGTGGCTCAATGGTGTGGACTGTCGCCTTCCTACCGGGAAGGCTGAGGTTCAAATCCCGACACGTACCAATGTGTTTTCGAATTTTCGAAAATATATGTACGTTATCCGATGCTTTTACGGTGAAGGAAAACATCGTGAGGAAACCTTCATGCCCGCCTGCGAAGAGATTCAAAGGTTGTGTGTGAAGTCGTCCAATCCGCACTGGGCCCGCGTGGACGTCTATGGCCTAATCACCCTATACGGGTAGGCTCGTGCCCCTCGGTGGGGACGTTTAATGAGCTGATGATGTTGATGATGATGACACTTTTCGTACAGGTTATAACTACTAACCTCAATTAACTCATGTTCACAAAGGGTACAACACAAACGGGGTGATGCCTAATTTTTTTTGAATATGTTTGCTGTTGCTGTATTATTATAAACGGCATATAAACAATTATTATGCTCCCCAAAACATATGTTAGGCTACCAGCCCCCCCCCCCCCGCAACGACCTAAGCCGAGGTTTGAGTCCCGTTCGGGGACGCCCTTAGGCTCGGTGTGTAAATTTTAAGGCTGAGAGCCATCTGCGCTCGCCCGGTGAAGCTGTAAAGGCCATCTGCGGCCAACAGCAGTAGTCAGTTCGAAAAAAAAAAACAATTATTATGCTTATCTTTATATGAGAATATAAATGCCGTTCGTATATTTATTTATAAAGTTGTTGATACACAAGGGAAATAATTAATTATTTATTTCTCAGACTTGTACATTTTTTTCGAGTTTAATACGATAATTGATCCACATTTAGTACATTTAGCCGTCGGTCCCGACTACTACCTTTGGATAGTAGTTATTTACACCCAACAATCTGCATTGGGCATGCGTAGTGGGTTGCGGCCCAATCTTCCCATGGGTATTTTTTTATGTTATACGGAGTAAACAAGCAAGAAAGACACCTGATGGAAAGTTTCAACTCCGCCCATGAACAACGGTGGCACCAGAAGCGCCACCGGTGCGTTGCTTGCCTTTAAGGAAGGAATACGCTCTTTTCTTGAAGGTTCCTATGTATGCTGTGTGGGAAGGCTTTTTCACTGCAGCGAGGGACGTTATATGCTGATAATAATGAATACCACAACAACCACAATAATCTTGTACAATGCCCTTATAGGTGTATGGCAGATGGAAGAAACCACGTGCCATGCTGCGTCCAGGAGCGTGTCCCGGATATCTGCCAGGACGTATGCCGAGGGGAGTTTACACCCGTCACAGACAATATCAAAACGCATTACTCGTGCGCGTCTTACATGGAGAAAACGCTTGCATGTATCGTTGAAGGGATAGGTAAGTGTTTTTTGTTTAGAGTTTAATTATATAAGAATATGACGTATCAAGCAATTTGCTCATATTACTCGTTCAAACTCAAACAATAACAGATGTAGATGATGGTGACAATGATGTTTATGTACTTACGTCGTTGTATCCTTATGTAGTTATTTGACAAATTAATGCTATTCATTTTCAAGAAGTATTGATCCTTGATAAATCTTTCAGAATTACTACCCAGCCCACCAGAAGACGTAGAAATTGAGCCACTCAACGAAAAACAATTGAATGTATCTTGGAACCCACCAATAGAAAACTCTGATACAGTCACAGAATACATTGTCAACGTAACAGCACTAAGGTCCTTCGATGCCCAACTAATGGAACCGTCTGAGAGCTCAATGAAAAACATTACCAGTACGAAAACAATACAACCAATGACTTTCAAAGTGCCTGCCAACAAAACTTTCTTAGTTGTTAACGATCTGCTTCCATTTACAATGTACGAAGTCACCGTGACCTCATACAACATTCACGGGTCGAGTCTTCCAAGCTATGCCATCAGGTGAGTCAATAACAAATGGAATCATTTGTCAAAACAATAATCTTTTTGAACCTTCTTTTTTATTATGTATATCATATATTCGAGACGTACATTTAAGTAGTAAGTAAGTAGTGAATAAACAGCTATGTTTTTATATTAGCTATACTTTTGAGTCCTATAAAGATCAAGTAACATATCAAAAGCTTACAAAAATGTGGATTCCACATTTTAGATTAGAATGAAAAAAAAATCTAATGAAGTCTTGTATGAAACCGTCTTTTGTATTTCTTATGGCACAAAATTGGGAACACTATATAGCTTATACCGCAATACGATGAGGAGGGATATAATTTGTGATGTATACTTAAATTCTTGCTCAGATCGCTCACACTGACTCCTGGAAGAATGAAGACCACAGAAGTTGCAGCTGCTCCTGAGTTACCAGATGTTCGGTCCTGTTGTGTCTCAGCTGGCGTTAATTACTTTGGTTGCGTTGACAAACTCTGTGACCCCACAAAACTATCGAGATTGGCGTAAGTTAACTGACAAGCTGCGGTTATTTGCTTGCTTGCTTTTCGGGTTGATTGCTTGTTGATTAAAACTTGCCTCGTTTAACTATTTAATTCATAGGTTCTTTATATTTTTTACAATATTCATTGTATTGATTTCATGATTATTTACTCAACAGAATAATGAAGTTACAATTAGTATTGATAAGAAAAATATTTTATTCACAACTATTTATATTTAAAAATTACATGAATTTTATATATTTGCTTCTTGATATCAAAATTTCTTTGCTTTACTTCCATTACACGATTTATAAAACCATGTGGCACGAAATTTGAATTAAATACGCAGCCCAGGTGTTTTATCGGTGACAAAGCACAAGCTGTAATGTGAAATTTATCACCATATTAGTACTCACATAAAATTACCGCAGTAAAAAGTTTTGCGACACATTGAAAATTTCCGGGACACATGTGCGCTTTAACTTGGTGATGGAAAAATATATTTCGAGTACAATCTTGCACCGTCATCACTTCCATTATCATTTTCATAGATCAACTCATTTAGTTTTCAAAAGTGTGAATCCTATCCTATTCAACCTATCGCAGTCCACTGCTGGACATAGGTCTCCCCCATTTTGCGCCAGATAAAAGAAAGTGTGAATATTGATTGCGATTTAGAATCAAAGCTTTAGTTTCAAAGACAATGAAGTCATCGATATTATTTAAATACAACATAATGTCATTACACTTAGATTTCATTTCATTTCCAAATATTTCAACATGGGCAATAACAATACCGCAATACATCTTCATACCCATCTGTGACTAACGCACATCATCCAAACGGGCGTTTTGTAACCCTCAGCTACAGGTCACAGATCTGATGATATGCGCACCATGGGCTGGCGTCACCTTCGGCTGTCTTGCCAATGGAATGGACCATACGCCGTGTTGTCGCTCAAGAGGCATGCCTGATAACTGTTTGCCATTATGCAGTGGAAACATAACAAACTGGACTTTAATCACTTCAAGTAAGTGTTTGTTAACACATTTTCATTGTATTTGATGGCTCAGACAAAGTGCCTTTACTAATCGGAATTACTTATTAATAATAACGAAAATTCTTCTTTTGAAAATATGCATTACATCATTTATTTATTTATTTGAAAAGGTACACCAACAGTATATATATACAACTTTGGACAACATTTGGTTAAAAGTTATGGTCTGATAATATACCCTTTATTGACGTACACAACATTTAACATTAGAATAACAACACATGAGATAAAAACTAAAAATGAAAAAAAAAAAAAAAATAACAAAACTAATCAGTAACATTAACAATACTGGGATCACTCACCAACCTCGAGCAAGGCATTTATCGTTCTAATGCATATTTTCACAAAAATAATTTGCGATTTAAATTTAACAACAATTTTAACCTTTGCTAAACAGACAATAACACACCTACGATATTATCTTGCTTTGTTTTTCTGCAGGTGCCTCCGGCATATGAACTCGTACACGAACTGTCTGCTCCAAGGGTACGGTGTGCTTCCCGGACCACCTTCGAAGCTGCACTTAACTAACATTGACACAGACTATGCAGTGGTCCATTGGTCACCTCCAGCGGCCTTAGCCGATACTGTCCAATATTACAATCTACAATACAAATCATTAACTACAGATGACAGCTACACGTCTTAGAAAGGGTAAGGTTCAAATTAATAGTTCAATTACATTGTTAACTTTCATGTGAAAAATAATAAGAAAAAAAACGAATTCGTGCAAACTCTTAAGAATTTAGTATTCTAAAATCATCGTTTACTGACTTCTATTAAATATATTTTGTTTAGATACATTCGCCGTATATTCTGGAAGATTTGGAATCTAACACAGACTATGAAATCTATGTTGAAGCCGTAAATGAACATGGCGTAGGGGCACCATCACCCAGACTCATATTCAGAACACAAAGTCAGGTAAAAATATTATTCAGAAAAGAATAATAACATTAATAACCACCTTTCATTGTAATCTAAGCTCCTGTGTACAAATGCGTCATTCTTTTAATAAGAGACAAATTCATAACGTGATTTATTAATTTATGTTATATTTAATTTATTACTATCTATCACAATGAAATTGACGTTTTACAGCTTATTGAAGAGGAAGAAGAAGCAGCAAATGCCTATAATGTAACAGAATGCTGTGAAAGAGTGCAGCTAGCAGGCGTTTGCATGCCTCTTTGCACTTATGATGCTAAAATGTCGGATTTGAGGACTTTGGCTCCGCTGTGTGCTCAAGAGTTCCACAAACTACTTCGATGTGGGGCTGGAGGTAAATAGTCATACCTACAAAATGTTTTTAAATTATCTCTCTTACAGACACAAAATTGTATATAACTATTGAATAATCATTTTACTCCATTATAATCATTTCTTCTTGGTTGCCTTTATTACACTTCAGATTATAATAAAATTTAACTTAAGTTTGAAAAAAGCCGAACAAAATATATCTTTCTCGTTTTTCGCAATTCCCGGTTAGTGTCAGGACCCCACACGCAACACGGTTAGTTAATTTGGTGCCTAGTGACTCACTAAAACCACATGCAAACAGGGCAATAAACACGCCATTAGATTCAGTGAAAACGCATGAGGATTTCACATAAGTATAGATGATTAATTAAATAAGTCATAGGGCACCTGTCTGTTACTTGACGTTTTCAAAATACATTAAAAAAAAATCTGTATTATTTTGTGTATTTTTTGACGGTCTTAAGTACTATTTGTAAGCCTAATTCAAACAAATGGATTTAGCTGTATACGTGTCTCTAATTGAACTCATACAAAGTAGTTTAAGGCTGTATAGAATATTGACAATGAAAATAAATTATTTTAAATTAAATCATTATTTAGAGCGTCGGTGGCTCAATGGTGTGAACTGTTGCCTTCCGATCTAGAGGGTACAGGTTCAAATCCCGCCACGTTCCAATGTATTTTCAAAATTATATGTACGTTTGTCCGCTCTTACGGTGAAGGAAATCATCGTGAGGAAACCTGCGCACGTCTACGAAGAAATTTAAAGGTTGTACGTGATCGGCCAAACCGCACTGGGCCCGCGTGGACGACTAAGGCCTATGGGTACGCTCACGCCTCTTGATTGGGACGTATAATGAGCTGATGATGATGACTATGTTATTCATACAGGTCGCAACCACGCTGCGTGCTGCGCTCGGCGCGGTGTGCCCGCAGCGTGCCGGGGGGTGTGCGCGGGGGCGTACTCCGGCGGCGTCAACACCTGCGTGCCGTATATTGGCAACATCGTGCAGTGTTTCGAGGAAGGTACGTACTGTTGAGTTTTCTCAGGAGGTCTCAAAAGGTCAAAACCACTGAAGCGTTCGTAGTAGCCTAAAGAGTATAGTAACTATAACCTTAAACTTTGTGCAAGTCGCAATTATAGAATTGAATAATGCACAGTCTTTGAATTAAACGCAGCACATTTCTTGAACCTTCGTATTTTCCTTTTTAGTATTGACTTTCGCGACACGTACACATTAAATTAAATACAAATTGAAAAAAACTTATTTCTATTGCGACATTTTGGTGACTTTGCATTTGCTGTGGTTACGAACAGACTGCGAAGTCAACAAAACGAATGTATATGAAGTTATTGAAAAATGTGATTTATTTACAGGGGCATTAATTTCGGCTCTCAAATTTTTTTATATGCCTTACTTTAGTAATAATATCAACGTATGTGTTTTGATGTTAATTTTAACTATTTTACGGGACGTTATCTGTCACTGCAGTGATCATACTTTCAAAATAATTTAGCCTACCATCTATAGATACGCTAATTTTTATTTTTATTATACTGTGAGAAGTATTATTACATTCCCTTTTAATTACGACTTTCGAACTAAATATTATGACACTGGTTTCACTTTTTATGTAACATCTTTTGTCCATTATGGTTTGGCAATAAATGATTAAGTATTTCGAAATTCGACCACAGAGTAACCTTATATGAACAAACTCCTTAACACCAGGAACTGGTCTGCTACCCGGACCTCCGAGGCAGCTCCACGCAGTCGTCAGCAGCAAGGGACACCTCGTGCTTGACTGGATCGCACCAGAGGACGCGGAAAACACTACATTCTACGTGGTACATTGGCAGCAGATTAACAACAGCTCACAGTCCTACAGCTACAACACGCTGCCTTCGTTCTCACAGGTATATAAATATATACCTAGAAAGAAAGAAAGAAAAATGCTTTATTTGACAAAACGAAGACTTTTAAATAAATAAATATCCACTGACATTCACACAACGCCATCTAGCCTCAAGTTAAACATGAAGCTAGTTAACGGCTACTAAACAATTGATAAACATACTTATAAACTTTTTTTTAAATACATACATACATACATAGCTGCACACAAATGTTTGTACTGCCCGGGGCTCGAACCCGAAACCCTTGATGTAGTAGCTGACGTCTTGACCATTACATCGTCGTCGAATGGGTCGTCAAATTAGAACTCTTCCGTAGTTAAATTACATGTTTTTCATATTATTTTAATTAGAAAATATATTTACTAAGATATCGCAAATATATATAAAAAAATATAATGTCTTTGTTATTATTTAAAAGCCGCTTCCTCACAGGGCACCCAGGCACGAACAAACACAACTTCATTGGAGCTGACGTCACTGACTCCAAACAGCACTTACCAGCTGTTCGTCGTCGCAATGAACCAGCACGGCTCGTCTTTGCCATCCAGCATGATTATCTTTAATTACACTGAAGGCGGTAAGTCTTCTTCCAAACCATTTCACGAACACTAGTTTTGAAACAAAATCTTTGAATAAATTACATGATTGTGTAATGCTAACAAATCAACGTTTTGTATTTCAGTCTAATCGAAAATAACCTATATAACTTTACTTATAAGTTCAAGAGATATTCATAGATAATTATTCAGTAAATTTTCTGGATCTTTTTGTGTTTTTCAAATATCTCTGACACCTTAAACATAAACCTTACTTGTAAGGGTATTTGCAATTAGAATTACTTATTGCAATAACTACTCCTACTTATCGATTTGATTGGGTTAAACGAATGGGAAAAAACGTTTGGCTCAAAAATGCGTGAAACCTTTGCCATTATTTTCATTTCTTTAAGTATACCGGTCCATTTTCACTAAATTGTACGTTTTATGCAGAGGAGAAAGAAGTGAACGGAATCCCATCACCGCCTCACTCCCTGGCTGTATCGTCACATTCAGCGACTTGGCTCACCCTAAGCTGGCAGCCACCGCAGTTCTCGTTGCCAGATGAGAAGATCACATACACGTAAGTAATGTTAATGCAATGAATCTAATCAGATTTAAACCTAAACGTTTAAATGTAAGTTTTTTAAATTTTAAAGTAGAGCTGCTTGCTGATCAATGAATGAGGATCGCTTATGGAAATCTTAAATTTGAAACATTTGTTTGTGCTTATAAAAAATACAATTATTTAACAATTCAAAATTATTGACAAACATTACACAATATATTATTTGAAATAGTCAACACATAGGAAAATGTACAAATAATTTTCAATGTGGAACTGACAAGTTTGTGGTGTATTACCCAGTAATTCCTACCGCAGTATATGCTTTTACGGCGTAGCGAAATATCCTTCGAAGCGCTGATATTCTAATTCCTACTAAAATGCCAGCCTCTTGGCACATGAAATCATAGAATGTGGTGAATATTACACCTATAAATAATTTAACAAATATGTGTCTAGGCAACAGATAAAATAATACGTCCATTAATAATCCCAAGAATGTCTTATTTAATCCCAGGTTGTACTACAAATCGCCAACGGTACTCCTCCAAATGAACGTGACCACGATCAACGTGACAGTGCCCGGGTACACATTAGAGAAGCTGACGCCAAATTCTCAGTATATTGTATGGGTGAAGGCGCATGCAGCTGCTGGAGACTCCTTACCTTCGGAGACGCTACTTGCTTGGACCGACCCGGCATATCCTGCTTATGTCGAAGTAAGTTTACTTTTGCTCACTTGAATAACAAGTTCTAATATCAATTTTAAACAAATACTAATGCTCGAAGGCATTATGTCTTCGTCTGAAATTAAAACTGAACACGTTTTAAAAATTTGGAAAACGTTTCTATATACCTCTTTTAGGAACATGTTTCATAAAGATTTCATCAAGTTCATTCAAAGAGTTACTTCGTTCAGCTAAATTAAATCCGATTTACTGGATAGATATCTAGAATATCAAAATAAAAAATTACAACTTCTAATTATACTTAAAGCGTATTATGTGTTAATCCAAACAAAGTCAATTTCATTAACAACCTCAAAATAAATCTATCCAAAGTATTTATCTAATCCAATAAACGTGGAGAGTATAGATAAATTGGTGTTACATCAGCATTGGATATTTTCAAGTAGCGTTTAACTTAGTCTTAAAATTTTAACGAGCAAAATACTCGTAAAACTTCATTGTGAGTTAGCACTTGAGAAAGAACAACGAAACAAATATAATCAGTATGCAAAACAGGATACTTTTTGTTATTTCGCAAATTGGTGATAATAGTCTTATTTCGCATAATTGGTGTCGGCAAAAGTTGGAATGCCGCCATATTTCCTTCCTCATCGTCAAATCTTCTTCATCGCAGTCGATTAACCGACGAGTTACAACGTGAAAAATACCCCGGCTGTTCTTATCAAAGACGCCATTTGCATTTTACCCTGGCAACTGTTATTTTACTAGTACTTGCAACCTTTGCCTTGGAAGGCAAACGTTCAAGATTAAAACAGTATTGAGTTCCCGGGAAATGGTGGGCTGTTTTTAAATGTAAATCAGTCTCCTATGTGGAAAGGTTACTTTATATTCTGGCTCGAGATATTTACACTTATTATTCTTAAGAACCGAGTTCCGTTTGTATGATATTTTGAGTGGAAATATTCAGTTTTTCTTTGAATTAATCGATTCAATAATAAATTATTGTACACTGATATACACAAATAAACCTTAGTATGTATTGTAAATTATGTATACAGAAAACGCGTTCGTGTCTAAGGAATAGGAAACATTGTTTATTCAGATATAAATTGACGTTATATAAAATCTGTGGACAGACATAAAATGAAATAAGAAATAATTCTTCCGATATGAACTTAGTGCGTTTGTAAAATTGGTATTCTGTTTAAATGTTCTAAAGGCATAATACTTCTGATTTTTCCAGAACATTCTCTTTGATCTGCTCTTTATTTACAGCCTCCTACCGTGAACCCTGTGAACCTGGTCGTGGAAGGATCTAGCATGACGATTCTTTGCATCGCTATGGGAACTCCGACACCTACGATTTCTCTTTATATAAGCGGTAAATATTTGAAAATGCTGTGATAGTTGTCGTATACTAAGTCGTAGTTGTACTCTTTACCTTAGCTTTTACGGACAACCAATATTATGGTATTCAAGATACTATAACAATGCTGAAGAGGCCAATCATTAGACGGCATCGTAATACTCTATAATAAAATTGTTCTTAGTTTTTGCATGCACATAAATAAGCTAAATTACTGTATTTGAAATCTGTTTTTTTGTTATAATTTGTTCTTTATTCGTAACTAGCTTTTGCCTGCGGCTTCGCTCGCATTAAATTCGGGATAACACGGTACTTTCATTTTCACTATACATAGGATTTCCCCTCCCTCCAACTTTAAAGGTTTCGGGGTCAATTTCAGAATTTTTTATTAGCAAAAAATATGTTATAGTGAGCTAACCTTAAAAGATAGACATATGCTGTCGCGGACTTTTTTGTAGACCTTTAAAAGGAGAACAATACTCTCATACATGACTTTTGTGTAACTTTAACCGTTTACGCAGCGTACGCAGCGGAAGCTCCAAGTATGAAAAAATACCCCCGATTTTGAAACATTTTTCATTACTGTTCCGCTTTACTCTTAGCGTGATGATATATAGCCTATAGCCTTCCTCGATAAATAAGCTATCTAACACTGAAAGAATTATTCAAATCGAACCAGTAGTTCCTGAGATTAGCGCGTTCAAACAAACAAACAAACTCTTCAGCTTTATATATTAGTATAGAGTATAGATAACACTATCAAGAAATTAAACAGGTTAG
The DNA here is from genome assembly GCA_019425675.1 of Leucinodes orbonalis. Taxonomy (NCBI): domain Eukaryota; kingdom Metazoa; phylum Arthropoda; class Insecta; order Lepidoptera; family Crambidae; genus Leucinodes; species Leucinodes orbonalis. The sequence goes on along the minus strand of PQWD01006736.1, from coordinate 54,848 downwards.
GAATTCTAGATATTGTAAATAAATTAAGGATCATCATCATCAGCTCATTAAACGTCCCCAGCGAGGGGACGAGCCTACCCGTATAGGGTGATTAGGCCTTAGTCGTCCACGCGGGCCCAGTGCGGGTTGGACGACATCACGCACAACCTTTGAATCTCTTCGCAGGCGTGCGCAGGTTTCCTCACGATGTTTTCCTTCACCGTAAGAGCGTCGGATAACGTACATAATTATGTTTTTCACAACAGTCCACGCCATTGAGCCACCGACGCTTGAGGATATTGCTAAGTTATTCTCGCTCCATAATTTTTACTGATTTAAATTTAATACCAGTGAAAGTTCTAACTATATTTATTTTTATTTTGACTATTTTAACAGGTCGTCTGGTAAGACAAGAGGTGACTCGGCACATGGTGACCGTCATCCATAACGTGACGAGGGACATGGACGAAATAGCTTGCTACGCTGACAACGGTTACGGCACACCCATGCAGGCTGCTAGAAAAATTAACATCTCACGTAAGGGTCTAATTTCTCCAATTTTGTATAGCTCTCGTTTCACTGGATTCCGCTACTGCTAAAAGGAGAGTAGAGTAGAATTATTTGCTTAGACTTATAAGTAGGTATTTATTTTAAAAGCACAGACACGCTCTTCTTAGTTGTACTGATCATTAAGACAGTTCAGTAAATAAAAAGTCTCTGTTATTGTTTTTAAATAAAGAAATCCTTCAGGCTCAATCAGGGTAATATCTTTGGTCCATTTGTTATAATATTAGCGTAAACCACTTTAAAAATAGATTTTTATTGTGTATTCCATTACAGATGTGCCAATTATCCAAGCATCAGGCATTACTATGGCGGCTGCAGGAGACTCAGTGATCTTGGAATGTCGCGTCGAGGCTTTGCCTAAGCCTACCATTGCTTTCTGGAGAGATCCCAATGGCCGGACGCCAGTTATCGATGGTCCCAATTATACTATACAGCTGATACCAGATCCTGAGGTAAGTTTTAGTAGTCACTTAAGTTATTTCATTTTATTTAAGAGGCAACCATAAATTTTAACTTGATTTGTAAATATGATATTCGAAGTATGTCCTACTAATTTCATACCGATTTTCCACTTTGACTTATTACTATTATACCGATATACCACATGGTTATTTAACTAATAGTTATTAAGTAAAATGAGTTAAATAACTACATAAGTTGATCGATTCTACAATTACAATACTTTTAGCCAGAAATATTTTTTAAGACGCTTTTATGGACTTCATTTGTAACTAATTATATAATATGCATCACTTATCTAGCCGAAACAGCGTTTCAATTATTAAATAAAATATTTTGCCTACTTTAGAAAGAAAGAAAGTAGTACTATAAACTTTGAAAATAATATGTTACGAGTAATTATGTACACACTAAGAATATCGTTTCTGGACATTATTTTAAGTCGTTGTATTCATTTGGCCAGTATTTTTATAAATATTTTATAGCAAATTTGGATAAAAATCAAACCTAGTACTAGTAGAACTATTGGCAAAAAGTTTTAACAATTTCTGAATCATTATTCAATTCTGAGTGGTATTATAAAGATGGGTTATTCTATGAATATTTCATTGGCTTCATCAAATTCCCACTCCTCAGGTGGAACATGAACCCTCCAATCTTTAAATACAATAAGGGTATGCAGATTCGATTATCACGAATCTCATTGTTATTCATGGGGCTGTCAATAGGCTTTGTGCTCAATCGTTTGCTTTTCCTATTAATTTATATCATCTTAAACAAATTCACAGCCATCACAATCGACCAAAGTTATAATTGAAACGTTTAAACCGAATGGAAATTCTGTGAACTTTGCTTTTTGATTTATGCATTGTTTTTGCCCGTGCAAGATCGCGTATTGCAATTTGATGTTTTACTATTACTCTTTTATTTAGTGATCGGTAGTACATTGGTGAGGACTGTTGCTTTCGATCTGGAGGGTGCAGGTTCAAATCCCACCACAATGTTTTTTCGAATTTCAGAAATTATATGTACGATATCCGTTGCTCTTACGGAGAAGGAAAACATCGTGAGGGAACCTGCGCACGCCTGCCAAGAGATTCAAAGGTTGTGCGAGAAGTCGGCCTTTCCTCTCTGGGCCCGCGTGTTGGACTAAGGCCTATACACCATTTACCCCTGCCCCTCGGTGGTGACGTAAAATGATGGTGATGATACTAAGTATGCATGCAAATGAACCCTTTCATTGTATATTTATTCATTCTCCAAGGTAGGACTGGTCCCGACATCAATAATCCAGCCTATAACGTTTTTTTACATCGCACAGGCCTATCCAGACCGCATATCTATGGGACGATTGTACAGTAAACGAAGACTAACGAACGCGCTAGCTTCGCCATCGAGCCCTTAACCGTAAACATTTCTAAAAAAACCATTTTTTTTTTCCTGAAAAATAAGATAATTTATGCATAGTTCAACCATAACCGAACTAAATAACAAATGAAACAACCATCCACAACTGTTTAACAAATTTCAATAAGTCAATGCTCAATTTAGACTTCTTAAAGGAGAGATGAATAACTTATCTATATTATTATCCAGTACAATCAGTTAAATACATTGAGCAGGTAATTTAGACGAGTTCAAATGAAATCTTGTCCACAGGAGTCGACCAAGTACACAATGCGTCTGATAATTAAGAAGATATCAGAAGCAAACGAAGGGGACTACTTCTGTCACGCCGAGAACGCGTTCGGTAAAACTCTGCGACCGGTGTCGGTCCGGTTGAGGCACACTGCGCCGCACCATAACGTCACTGAATGCTGTATACAGGTATGTATGTTGTATATAATAACCAGAAAATATAGAAAAAAAGCCAATAATTTGGTGGTTTCATCATGGTGGCTTAGGACTACTCTCACAGTGTACATAGGATGCATTTTCAATCATTGGAATCCATCCGACCTATTCATTGAACGCATTATTATTTTTTATGTAAACCATATAGAATAGAATAGAATTCATGTATTTGCTCAAATGTAAGTAGTATACATATTTTTTACAATTTCTGGTGTCCTGTACATTAAACTAACTAACAATTGAAAAAATATATGAGAGATGATCCTGACAAAAGGTTTTCCATGGCCTTTTTCAAAACGGATATCTTAAGTAATTTCAAAAAGTTATAAAAAGCTTAAAACGGATTTGTGTCTTATTATCTTTTTAAAACACAAAATGTTGTGTGTTTATCTTCAACTCCATTTTTAACCCCCGACGCAAAAAGAGGGGTGTTATAAGTTTGACGTGTCTGTCTGTCTGTGTCTGTCTGTCTGTCTGTGTATCTGTCTGTCTGTGGCATCATAACTCCCGAACGCATGCAGTGATTTCAATTTAGTTTTTTTGTATTAAAGGTGACTTATGTGCGAGTGTTCTTAGACATGTTTGATGAAAATCGGTTGAGCCGTTTAAAAGTTGTGAGGAGTGAAAGTGGGGAGAGTAACCGAATGACTGCAAATATACTTGGACTCAAATGAAACCACACTGAATCTATACCCTTGCAAGAATCTAAATTGTAGTAAGTAAATTATAATATACTAAAATCTAACTTAACCTAACCTAGCTATAAAAATTATGAAATAAAAATTAAATTGAAAATTTAAAAACCCCCGACACAAGAACTTAAGTAATTTCCCTTTAAAAAGTAAAAAATAATAAAAGAAACTTAATGTTTAAATACCTAAGAATCTAATAATAATTCTAAATAAAAAAAGTCGCTTTGGGGGACCGCTCTTAAACTAACAATTTAAATACAAATAGTCTAATTAATTAACAGATGAACATAAAAACAACATTAAGAGAATAATTCAAAAACTTTAACGAAATTCCTTCAAAAAATTTGCATTAAAGATGCGACCGTCAACGACGTCTGCCCTCGCGTGTCCGCGTTGTAGTTAAGTACTATACATTAATTACTTAACACAAAAAAAATGGATATATAAGTCTTGGGTAAAAGCCTAAAGAGGTAACCATCTTATGAAAAATATCGTAGATAAGAAAGAAATAATTAGGAGCGGTCCCCCAACGCGACGTTTTTTTTTAATTATTGATAGATTCTTATGTACTTTAACATTAAGTTTCTTTTATTATTTTTTACTTTTTAAAGGGAAATTAATTAAGTTCTTGTGTCGGGGTTTTTTAAAATTATTAATTTAATTTCAGTTTATCACTATAACGAATTGATCAAAGTCGATTCAATAGGAAATGATCTTGTTTATATGTTACCTAGTCTTTATAAAATAAATCTGATAGAATAGTTAATAGCAGCTAAATATAACCAAAAAACAACGACTGTAATGAAACGACAAACTCACCAGATGGCGTCATAATTATGTCACATGAATCTCTCTTACAAAGTTTCAAAACGATGTATTTCCACGTCTTTAGACAAGTTGGTCGTGTCCTCTCAGCTATAGCCCGTTCACAAGTTTTTAAAGTTTTAAACTCCGCCTTTTGTGGTGAGAAAACTCAATCCCACTATTTTATGTGGAAGTTGTTTGAACGGATTTTAAAACTGTTGTGGAGTTAGATGGTTTTAGTGGCCTGGCAAAACAGATTATATTTGAAAACGTTCAATGTAATAAAAAGCGATTCTCCAACAAAGGTTTAAATTCTGAATAAGATTGATTATTATTGCAGAATTGTGACGTCATAACATTTGACTAAGTGACAAAACACTTAGCACTAACCAGTAATGCTACCTAACCTTTTATCAGTGCTGACGCCAAAAGATTATCGCAAATCTCTTTACTCGTGATGATGAAATCGTGGAGGCCCTTAGTCCAATAGTAATATTAAAACATAACACTTTCTTATCGAGTTATGTTAGAGCAGATATGGATTCAAAAAATATGATAATGCAATCAATGGCCACTGATCGCCCTTTGGTTTGCCATCCAGAGGTCCCGGAAACCGCACGAAGATGGTCAGTTCGGGAAAGACAGTAGGTGTTTCCTTGTCTGAAGGACAACTATAACTCTGATATATAAATATTAATATTTTCCACCGTAATAAACGAAACTCTTAAACTATCATACAATAATTTACAAGTAATTCAATATTCTCTTTCGCTCTCGCCACTGAAAACTATCCAGCAACCTCGAAAAGGGCATTACATATTAATCAGTGGGATAATGAAGCCGCGAGTTTGAATTTAAATTAATAACACACTGGGAAGCGTGTGTATGTTCAGGAAAAATACAATGCCCGTAGGAATGACTAGGATGGGAAAAGTTTTGCGTTTCACCCAGGAGAAATTAGTGTTTGGTATGTAATCTTATTAGTATATTATACCTATATTGCTATTAACAAATATATTTTTATTTAAACATTACATTATTCGGTAACTAAATATATTACACTAAACACTTAAAAATAAAAAAAAATAAAAACTAAAATATAATTAAAAGAAGTCCCTTTCGGCAAAGTTCCGAAAATACTGGCAGCGTTACCCTTTGGATTGCCAGACTGATTCTTTGACCAAGGTAGCTGCTTTACCTGCTGCTGCTGCTGCTGCTGTATTGTAATTGATATTAAAAGATTGCCTTGGTGAAATTTTGTCTCGGGTGACGGGCGCAGTGCGGCATTGATGGAGGATAATAACTGTCTGTCAGTTGTTGGTCTCCTTTAATGCCGCTCTGTCATGGTCTGGCGTATCACTTACCAACAAGTGAGTGTCCAGACCGTCCTGTACACTTATAATAGTTATAGTATAACATAAAAAAAATTAAAAAAATTAAAGCTGATTACTCAATTCGACGGTATATATGCTTAAAAACCGTATATATGTTTGTTCGCGGATATCTTCGTCATTTATGAAGATACTTCAGAGGTCCCATTTAAATCAGGTTCTGATGATGGAGACCATAGAAATCGAGGAAACATTCAAAACTCGTAGCCACTCAGCACCATATATAACAACCTTATTTACCTAGCTAGTATATTTAGTTTTCCTTTGTGGTCGCAATTTTTTGTAAAAAAAAAAATATTTTAATAATATCATTAATGTTCTCATAAATCGTCTCTATTATCATGAAAATCTACTTTAAAATCACACTCATTACATGGTTAATATATGGAGTTTTAGTTGTTAACGGACTGTGTGAATATTTTTCCTACTCAGAAAAAATTGAACTTTTTCATTAGAAACAGTTTCATAGAATTTGAACGGGATGTAAACAGTTGAATGAATCCATGATATTAAACCTAGGCAACCCCCTACTAGATGGACCGATGATGAATGATAGTCCTAAAGAAGGTGGCTGGATGTTGACAGCTAAGTATTCGCCCGCGTGGAAGAATTTTAACTGAGAACCAGCATAAATTAATCATTATGAACCTGAACATACTTGTATTAGGTCATGATATCTTGGGAATCAGGGAGTTACCTTTAAACAGCCTATGGCGCCTGAAGTCGCCAGATACAATAGATTTCTGTTGTGTCTGGATTCCCGGCGTTCAATGGTTAAAGTACCACTTTTAGATGAACCGAAATGATCTTCTTCTAGGTCGAATGTCTACAGGTCTGTAAAAGACTGAATAAGCCCCCCGAAACCCAAATAATAAAATAAATCATGGGTTAAAGTTAATTAAGGTTTTATAGAGAACCAGCACAAAGGTCTCAAAGGTCTGTAAAAGATGATAGCCCCCCAAACCCACAATAATAATAATAAAATCATGGTTAAACTCAATTTAGGTTTATAAGAGAACCAGCACAAATATACTCCTATCATCGCTGTTGAAATAACTACCGGTCTAATCTAATCTCTGTAGAGTTTCGAAGTTTTTATGCTAATAAATATTTTTGTTTCTCTCTAATAAAAAATCACTATGTAGTCATTAGCAAAGAGTTTATTTTGATTTCATATAGTATCATAGGCAGTTGAGAATGCCTGTGATCTCAAAAGGTGAGATAAACCTTAGAAGGAATCAAAGTAAATCTTTCTTATTTTGATGCAGAACAACGTGTCATCGGGTTGCATCGACGCGTGCAACTTCCGCCTGGATATGGAGAACATCATGGACCGACCTGAATGCCTCAATGATTTCGACAAACTGATGAAGTGTGCCGCTGATGGATCAGGTACGGACTGTATGCGTGTGTTTTATCTGTTCATGTGTGCAATCGGCCTTACAACATTTAAACCCTTGACCGCCAATGACGCCTTTAGGCGCCAGACACAATAGATTTTCTGTTATCTCTGGATTCCCGGCGTTCAACGGGTTAGAAAGGTCAAATGGATTTAGAGACTAATTTAACGCATGATTCGAAAATTGCGAATGACAAATTAATCATGTCATCTAGATTTAGCCTAAACGGCGTCGCCTGAAAGTGAATATAAAGGAAACTCGAGTTTTTAAAACAAATTGTACATGGTTAAGCCACCATTTTTCTAATATTTTGAACCTTCAAAATAAGTGTGCATTACAGACTGTAACTCGCAGTAGGTAACTTAAATGCTATCAGTGCGTATATTTCTCATGTAGTAATAACTAGAAATGTAAACTCTTCTAAAAGAACTTGCTCATTTTTCCTATCCTCTTATCTAACCTTTTGACCGCCAATGATGTCTTAAGGCGCCAGACACAAAAGATGGGTTAAAAAATTCGTTTCCCATATTTTTGTTAGCCTAGGTGTTTAATAGATGTAAGAGCTTTGATTAGATAATTGTGCTGTATTTCATGTGTGCGAGTTGCAAACATTTTAGACAAAGCCAATTCTTGATATGAAAATCCGCTTGTTTACCTATATCTCTGCTCATAAAACAAATAGCTTACCGATGGTTTATGGGTTTTACTTCTATGTGTAGACCACCGCGGGTGTTGTGCATCATGGGGTGTGCCCCGAGCATGCCTGGAACTATGTCGCGGAGGCAGCGTATCGCGGTCGTGCGCGCTGCAACATGCGCGTCGCGCGCTCGCGTGCTTCCGCGACGCGGGCGCGCGCCTGCCCGGACCGCCGAGGGAGTTGAAGGCTCATCGTGCGCCTACTGCACACTCTGTATTGCTTAGGTAACATTGGAAATTCACTCTCAAAGCACTTTAAGGTCCTCATAAAAGGCGAGATGAAGTCAGCTAGTCCCGGTTCGTCGAACAAACTAATACAACTGCCCGTCTCGCTGCGGCTGTTTGAAGTCTTACCACGTTTCTTCCTCACATTAGCAACAGTGCTACAAAGAAGCGCGCTGTAAACAGGCACCATTACTACCTATATAGCTCAAGATGAGCCACACGCTCGCATGCTCCTACGGTGCGGGCGCCCGGCTGCACTGACCGCCGAGGGAGTTGAAAGCTCATCGGGCGCCCTACTGCACACTCTGTGCTGCTGAGGTAACGTTTCAGAATGCTAGCTTTTCATTATCATCATCAGCTCATTAACGTCCCCACCGAGGGGCATGAGCCTGCCCGATTAGGCCTTAGTCCTCATATACATATTATTTGCATATAAAAGCGTCGGTGACTCAATGATGTGAACTGTTGCCCTCCTACCGGGAGGGCTGAGGTTCAAACCTCACCACGTACAAATGTGTTTTTCGAATTTCCGAAATTATATGTACGTTACCCGACGCTCTTACGGTGAAGGAAAACATCATGAGGAAACTTACGCATGCCTGCGAAGACATTCATAGGTTGTGTGTGAAGTCGGCCTATACACCCTATACGGGTAGGCTTGTGCCCCTCAGTGGTGACATTTAATAGGCTGATGATGATGATGATGTATACTTAATGAACTCCAGATCCATTTGGATAACTTTCGCGATTCCAGAGTCTCTCATCATCATCACTATAAATAGCTAAAGATGAGCTACAAGCTCACATGCGCACTCCTACTGCCCAGGTTATATTGAGAAATGAGCTTTATTACTTCGTCGCTAAAGCAAAATTTCGTATTGGTGTCCAAGATCCGGGTTGGAGTCGTTGAGTCATCGCAGTGAGTATAATGAAAATGAGCTTAATACTACGGAGCTAAAGATGAACAGTGTATTGCGTTGTACTCGCTACACAATGCGCAATAGATATAGTATTTATAGGCTAAAGACGAGCTACAATCGTTCATGCTTCCATGACGTTGGCGATGCTGTTCTGCTTAGGTGACATTAGAAAATAAGCTTTATTACTATGCAGCTAATGTTGAATCTCATGTCGGTTCGAGTCGTTGTATAACGAACTCCATGCCGCTGAGTACATTAAGAAACAAGCTTTATTACTTCGAAGTTAAATTGATATTATAAATATTGAAGGATCATCATGCATCTTCTCTTACATCGTGCTCAGGTATCTTGAAAAGGGAACTTTATTACTGACTACATAAGTAAAGAAAAACCTGCTTCTGGTATGGGGCATGAAGCAGGTTTTCTTTAACTGGTCCTAGTATATTGGAGCAATTGACTTCTGAACTTATCTTGCTAAATTAAACCTTTTTTAAATAAGTAGATTGACCAAAACTCCTCAAAGATTAATCTGTAACTCGACGCCTGTTTGAACCTTCCAGAATATACTAAATACCAATCTTTGTCACCAGCTGGGAGCCTCCACTCAAGAACCCACAAACGGTGTACCTATACCGGGTGTTCTGGCGCGCGTACGGAGACAAGGTCCCGGAGAAGCTGGACACCAGCGAGACCAGTGTCGTCCTTACTGGCCTTCAAGACGACAAGCGTTACGAGTGTGTCGTCAAAGCCGCTAATGACCTAGGTAAGTTTTAGGTAACTTTTTGAAGTTGAAGTCACTTGCTTCTAAATAGAAAAAATCTTCCTTAAAGTTTTTTATAACATTATGTTAGGTCTCTTATACCCAGTAATTTTACTAGCTACAGTACCCTCATCCCGAAACATAGAAAGTTTTAAAGTTCTTTACAATAAGGCATTGGAGATAAATTGCAAATTTTCAAGAAATCGTTATGATTTAAAAACACCAAATTAAATATTTATCAGCTTGAAGTGGAGAAAAACACTGTCTGCGAACGCTTACAAAATTGACAAACTTTTGTTAATTGAAAAATCATACATTATTATCTTGGCATAGAATTAAGCTTCAACGTTATCCTAGAATTGGAGTTGGGGCTAAATAAGTTTCAAATGTTTGATATATATAAAAAAAAATTAAATATCAATATAAATTTGTAAAAGAAATTAATGGAAATTCTTTTTACATAGGTGTTTCTTAAGAAATATTTATGTTACAAAAATAATAACATACATATTATTCTTCGATTAATTAATATCCTTACATATAGGTAATACTTAACGTCATTAGTGAATTTGAAGAACTTACATATTCGTGGGCTGCGGTCGCTAACTCAATCATCCATACCCGAAACCCTCGCAATGGGTCTAATTCTATTATGAACGACTAGTAAGTTGGTTTGTCAAGCATAACGTACTTGGGAAATCATTAAGAAATTCATGTATGTTTGAGATAGTTTCTCCTATGATAACGCTAATTTGTGAAGTTTGAATATTAAGTTATTGTAAGACAATGATGTAAAAAGTATAGATTCGTGATATACTCACAAAAAAAACGAAAAAAGTGTTCCGAATGCAGCGACAGCACACATACACATTTATAATCTTTATTTGATATAAACAAGGTATACATTTGTACATCACAACTCAAAACAAACAATATTTTTTCGCTTGCTACCGTCAACACCGCCACATACTACTCGTTCGGCTAACAAAGGGAGCCCCGGCTACTACGACATGAGAATTAGTGCGTTAAGTATAATGAAGAACGGGTTATATCAGTGCAGACGGTAAGCGGTGCGTTAACCACTATGACTTAGAACTTAATTTTTGTATAACAATTTGTTTACATATGTGGTAGACGATGTTCTAGTACCTAAACTAGGCCGAGCCTGTATTATAGGTACTACTTCCTTCCTAGTGTCTTTTGTCAGAAAATATGACGATATACAATTTGAGAAAGCGTAAGTATAAGTTTAAATGCTTGAGTTCACCTGAGCCTGAGCCAGTTTTCTTTTGTTTTAGTTAATTGAACTTACAATTATATATATATAGATTATCGTTTTAGCTTTTACTCTTTCTGTAGATTATAGTTTGTGTGTTGTGTGTGTGTGTGTTTGTGTGTATATGTGTATGTGATTTATTTCGAATGAGCGTACATTACAGCGACCGGGATATCTGGCGCAAAATGGAGGAAGCCTATGTCCAGCAGTGGACTGCGATAGGTTGAATAATAGAGCGTATATTTACCTTAACAAAGAGCCTACATCTGCATTCTCTTTGGCGGTTTATTTTTGAGGCACGGGTGGCGTATCTACATTTATATATATAGAATATCATTGTTATCAGAGTGCAAATGATTCAGCACGTAGGGGCTGGCTGGACTCGATAGCATCATAGGAATGGCTACCGGAGACCTTATCCGTGTCTTTAGTTTTTGAATTCTTTTTAAACGGTCNATTGTATTTTCTTGTTAAAAAGTGATAAGAACTGTAAAGCACATAAAACCTTATCTTCCTTCTGCATGCATGTCAGTATTGCATTTTAACACCTAATTCCTTTTTAAAAATAAGTTTTCCGGTGAGAAAAATTACATAGGTTGTATTACTAACTCTGTTTAATCATACGTAATAAACTACACAAATGAACACCATTCACACGCGAAATTATTAATCAAATATATCCCGAATGTATGATATCAAAATATAAGTAAGAAGCAAAAAACCAATTATGAAGTGTAACTAAATCAAAATGCTTCCTGTTGATGTCCAATTTAGAACAATACAAAAAAATATGCAAAACGTAACGTAAAATATAATAATAAAAGTACAAAATCAAAAGAAATCAATAAATGTGATAGTTTTATGAAATATAAAAGAAAACCACAACCATCAATGTTGGGATGAACCTCTAATTAAAAGAAAAAAATAAACGTTCTCTGACTTAATAAGTAAGTAAGATTTTGTTTTGGAAACATAAAAAACAAAATAAAGTGAAAGACTATTCAAAATACCTTGAACTTAAAGCATCAATTTTATATTAAAATAACACTGCAGTTTTCTGGGTTAATATATCACCTACCTAAACATATGCATATAACAAAACACTTTGTAAGGCTTTACTGCTGAAGAATACAAAGTGTGTTGAGGCGTATCAAGGTTGTGCATCCAACAATCCGCCAAGCATAAATATTTAATACCATTATTGTGGTAAAAGCAACAAAATATATTGAAACCTATGTTGATTTTTTTTTCAGTATTAACATATGTGTTATGTAAATGTGTTCGAAATTTGAAATATGTGCCGACACTGCATTCGGAACACTTTTTTCGATTGTTTGTGAGCATATCACGAATCCATACATTTTTAATATTGTTTAATACGTTGAAAATGTAAGTACTACATAAGAATTTTTAGATTCAGAACCAAGTTTGATAGCCGCTGATATGTAAATTCGAAGCCATTACTATTGATCCGGACACCGGCACAAACAAACAAGTGTTAACAATGAGAAAGCGACCCATTGAAGCCGCATCTACCATGGTCCACTTGCCACAATAGACACATTGTGAATAATACCGTGACGCCCTTGAATACGCCTTAAAATCGAATAGACGGCCCCACACATATACGAGTCATGCCAATAAAGACTTAGAAGTGACAAATAATAATATATTTAGTTTGCTTTATGTGGATGTGAACATAAGACACGCGCCAATTTATCAAATGTTTACAGTATCGCCACTACATAAGATTGTAGATGAAATTGTAAGTTGTGGGACAATGAATGAAGATAATATAGTTTAGCATGATCAATCAACCATTCCACTTCCTAAAAAGTAACACCATAACTCTACTAGTAATTTACATACACAAAATCCTTATCAAAACCAAATAAAAAGAGTATGAAAACCAACAACACTGAAATTGACCACTGTAGACTACATAGTGGCTCACAAAAGCGGAATTTTCCTTTCGAAAACCATGAACTTTAATTTAATCAATCCTATTAAACATTTACACAAAATTCAACCTTCGGCGCAACAAACACTAAATGCACTAGACGGACGAGACGGCACATTTGCAGTAGTTACTGCAAATGGTTTTTATTCCACTAAAACCGTTATTATTTCTTATTTCTACGATAGTTCATTTATTTCGGTAAATACTTTTCCTCACGCAACTAACATTCTATGACATCAGAAGAAAGCGTCATTCTACTCGTGTAACAGTATATCATTAAAGGGAATGGTTATAATTCAACACATTCACATGCGAGCACAATATATATGCGACTTATATGAGATGTATCTATAGGCCATTATTGGCCATTCCGAGACAAGGCTACGCATATATTTTTGGACTCAGCTCTTACCTATAACACGTGTCGCACGTATATAAATTAAGTAACATTGAGAGAAGTGTCAGTCTTCGTGCTTGTGAATTTATAAGGCATTCCTTTATACTATAAAATATTGCATATATGAATATTCATAAACTTTAAAAATAATAAGTGTTCAGTGCAAAAGGTTTGTAAGTACGTAAACAAAAATGCTGTGGAACAAAAAACAAAAGATACAACCAAAAACAACAACACACAAAAAGACAATAACGTTACAAACAAAACATAGCCAAATATTGACAAAACCCAAGGAAAATCAAACAAAGCATACCACAAATAGCTAACTACAAAAACACTAGTCTAACAAATGGAAACCTTCCCAATAATCCATGGCATACAGCTAAATTTAGCCAGCCATGATGGTGTTTTCAAATAGGGAAGAAGTACAGGTATGTTCCCATATGTCAGAAGGATAAAAGAATGCTGTCGAAACTATGTATACTCAGACTTTCCATTTGTTGATTAATTATTTCAAAGTTTACATTACATGTAATAGTTGAATAATACAAAATATGCAATTGTATCATCATGATGATGATGATACAATTACACCACATAATAACATGGACAAAAACATATTTGATATTCCAATTTGGATAATCAAACATTGTAAAAGTTTCTTCTAGCAATGAAATCACATCTTATTGATAGCAAAGGGAAAACATTTGAAGAAGCAATAACTATGCAGTTTCGACAGCAAAACAACATGCGTTCGAGGGACCTACGTCCTATGAAGGGTATTCTCGCCGTATCAGCCTTCGCGACCACACTGGGCGCTCCGAGGCACACTATAGCGATGGCATCAAAGAAGCTCGAATGCGGCGCAATGACCAACACCGGGGCGTCTCTGGTGCTGGCGGGAACATGCTCCCGACCTCGCACTCGAACTCGATGGAAGCCAGCTGCCACCACCACCAGACGCGCTAGGGAGAGGATCGAGAAGCGAAGCTTGCTGGAAAACGAATTAGCCAACCTAGAATGTTGTTTTCTTGAGATATTATGTATTAACAAATATTCTGTGGAGATTTAGGGGCGTTGATGTTATAATCTTATTTACTCGTTGGCAACTCAAAAAATAAACAAATTATAATATACGAGTTCATTTACTCACTGCGCATGTGCTCGAATATTTTTTAGTTTGGGCCGTCTGATATTAGATCAATGTGCATATGTATATTATATTTATTACTTTTTTACGTCAACGATATCCCAGTTAAAGTTTGCTCGTTCAATTTGGCAACTCGTCTCTAGAAAGCGTATACTATAAAATATGTTATTACAGGAAGCTTATTTTAATTGTTTTTTTTACATAGATGTATTCATTCTTTGAAACGCTTGATATTAGCCTTGCAATCATATATTCTTTCTATATGCTACTACGATTCTGACACAATCATGTCTCTCACCTCTTCCACATTCATCAATATTCCTCAAATTTACCTTTTCATTTTACATACATCCAGTTTCAGACTAGGGATTCCCACTTCATATTTTAATTAATCGGTTTTCACGCTGTGGTAGTAGCAATCTAACTTAATACAAAATTAATTGAAATTCCATTATCTTTGTTTTTATAATATTGATTGATGGATGACCAATATTGTTTTTAACAACTAATGTTTTAATTAATTAAACTTCAAATAAATGATATTATCAATGATTGATCACATCTGTACTTGTATATTAGCTTAGCAATACACAAAAGTGAAATTGCACGCCTAGTAGAAACTATTATTGAGGAATTACGAGCTGTCTTCGAAAGCTTGCGCGGTAGGCCCTCAGAGTGAAATCGTAACAACAGATATCTAAATTCCTGATTTATCTACATTGTCTCAAAGTTTGAACTTTGATTTAGATTTATTAAGGCAATTTTTATTATGATGCTATAATATTTGAACAAAACATTTCTGTGTTAATCATATAATTATCTTTATTTACCTGTATTTCTATTACATAATATTGTTACTTTCACTGATGACCATTTTTTACTTTAATAATTGGCTTTTTTTTAAAAAGTTCATATGGATATAATTGTGTTGTTTAGTTCATATAAAACAACGTACTTTGAGCTAGATGGCGCAGTACGAATGTCTGCGAATATTGATTTGTGCAAGCACACAGTTCCCAATTTAGGATTCACCTTGTCGCATAAAATTTTAGTACCGCTCGACTGTATAGCCAGGACTTGAGTCCCACAAACAAAGTTTTTTATTGATTTTCTGCTCAACAGAAAATCAATAAAAAACTGTTGAGCGAACTTGAGCTGTTATAAATTCATAAGTTGCTATGTCGGTTTGGCGTACATTTTAATTAGAAAGGGAAGCTAAATATTTTTCTTAAAATTGGTCCCCCACTAAAGAAAAAAACTGTCCAATAAGACTTTAAAATAAAACCCCAAACCCACCCCGTGGTAATAAGATACGCCTGACCATGACAGAGCGGCCTGGATGGAAACTAACAAATGACGATAGACAGTTATTTTTCTCCATCAACGCCACCCTGCGCCCAACACCCGAAACAACAATGTTAAGTTTCTTACCCGGTAATTTCACTAGCTACAGTGTCCCACTTCTATTCCTATTTACACTTCTATTTCCCGGGACAATATCTGGCACTGCGGTGGTACCTACCTAGACGACTCAGTACCGAGTCTACTACCTATTGTAAGATATCCAACATCTTGATGTAGATTTAAACAAGGTGCATTTGACAGGTGATGGCATAATTGGCTGTCGAGATATAGCCCGAGAGTCGCTAGATTACATTCTGTGCCAACACTTTCACTAACTGTGAAGCCGTGGTTTTGATTCATCGTCGCGGCGGCGGTTTTATGGAAATATTTCTATTTCCATTGACGTTTCTATTAATATTGTAGTATTTCATATTGTTAATTTTAGCAAAAGCAATATATGTAATATATATTGCTTTTGCTAAAATACGTGGTATTATTATTATATGCTGCATTATGAATGCAACTAAGTTTTATTTTGTATACCTAATTTTAGCAACTGGTGTTTTATTTTTTATTATTGTTTGTTCCTTTTCCGCATTTAATGAATATGTTCTTAAATACACTTTTCTACATTAAAAGGTCTTTTAGAATATTACATTTAGATAGCAATGAAATATCGGTCGCACATCTATCAAAAAAATATAAAATTAAAATGATAATTTACAAAAATAGCAGACTTTTTCAACTCTTGTGCTTTTTTTTATTTCATCAATGATTCGAATATCTATTCAATCCTTAGATAAAAGTACACGGAGCGCGTCTAATAAAATTTCTTGTCGGTCATAAATAATTGAACCTTCATTTTAAATTACAAATGACCGGCATGTTTAGTATCTATGAAGGCATCTTTAGATGCATAGAAACGCTACACGGTCCGGCGTTCTCGCTCGTCACCCCTAACTTATCTCGTAACCACTATTTTTTTTATTCCCATATGTCACCCAGTGTCGAATGGGATTTCACTTAGACGCAACATGTGACACTAAATCACCGATTGTCACCTCTAATTAAATATAACATATGCTTTACATTGGTAATGGGAGAGTTTTATTGAACTAAAAAGATAACTATTTGAATTACACGTATACTTAGTTAAATAATAAGTACTAGGCTACCATACGTTACAAAGAGTTTCCACTTCCGAAAATAAGCAACTTCTGTTCATTTACGAAAAAGATATTATTACGAGAGGGGTCAAAGCTAGGGGTGACGAGCGAGAACGACCGACACGGTAAGTTCAGTTCGGACAGAAGAAATACGCTTGTCCAGATAAACATGCAGTGATAGATCGAATATCTGCAGATAATCACTACTTTCTATCATCACTCCCCTACTCCTGTCATTCGAGTTGACAAATATAGGGCCATATAAACCGTAGACTAAGTACATAAATATCCACTGACATCACACAGCGCCATCTAGCCCCAAGTTGAGCGTGAAGCCTTTATTATGGGTACTAAACAATGGATAAACATACTAATATATGTATTTTTTTTNGACACTAAACATCCCGATTGTCACCTCTAATTAAATATAACATATGCTTTACATTGGTAATGGGAGAGTATGTATTGAACTCAAAAAGATAACTATTTTGAATTACACGTATACTTAGTTAAATAATAAGTACTAGGCTACCATACGTTACAAAGAGTTTCCACTTCCGAAAATAAGCAACTTCTGTTTATTTACGAAAAACATACTATTACCAGAGGGGACAAAGCTAGGGGTGACGAGCGAGAACGACCGACACGGTAAGTTCAGTTCGGGCAGAAGAAATACGCTTGTCCAAGATAACACATGCAGTGATGGATCGAATATCTGCAGATAATCACTACTTTCTATCATCACTCCCCTACTCCTGTCATTCGAGTTGACAAATATAGGGCCATATAAACCGTAGACTAAGTACATAAATATCCACTGACATTCACACAACGCCATCTAGCCCCAAGTTGAGCGTGAAGCCTTTATTATGGGTACTAAACAATGGATAAACATACTAATATATGTATTTTTTTTGTAAATACATACGTAATATACATAGAAAACACCCAGACCATTACAAACAGACATGTCCATGCACACAAATGTTTGTACTGCCCGGCAATACAACCCGGAACCCTAGGTGTTGTAGCCGATGTCTGAACCGCAACACCAAATAGGTCGTCAAAATTAAAAACTCAGTCAAATACTTTATCGTGTGGTGACGATAGATAAGAACTAAATCCAGGAACAGAATATTCCGCAGAGAACAAAAAACGCTCTAGCGTTTTCTGTTCTGTGTAACTGTATCTATAAATAAATTAAGGGTTAGGTGTACTAATAGATTATTTATTTATTTATTAAGGAAACAAACAGCTTTCTTACAATACTAATAATGTAATAGGTAGAAAATGTTTTATACGGTAACACATAAGCCTTCTTAAAGTTTCCAAAGACGAATTGTACATGTAGACGCTTAGGATATACTGGAGACAGGTTCTCAACAAAAAGTTATTTGTTATATTAACAACAAAAAAATATTTAAAAACAACAAAAAAATGTACACCTAACCTTTAATTTATTTATAGATACAGTTAACTAATCCACCCGCCAAGCATGGACATTATGAAAAAACCGTTCACCTAAGCAGCACCTATCATGGGCTGTTAGGTAAAACAAAAACAGTAAATACTTTGTAGAAAGCAGACCTCAGAGCCCTGTGCTTATCCACACCGTTTTCTACTTGACACACTTCTGATGACTCCTCATCTACTTGACATCGATTTGTAAGCGACGGTTGAATTGGCGCTGGGTTTAAACTGCGTTTTGGAAGCCGGTGGTCGAGAGGGACCAAGTATGTATGATTTTTTTTCATACATACTTGGTCTCTATGGTTTGTACTTCATGTCGAGTGAGTATAGTGCAAGATGAAGCTTTTAATAATGGAAGTTACTCATAGCTTCCGTTATTAAAAGATTTATTCATGCTTTGTCCAACAGTAGCATGTGTATATACCGAAACAGAAACACAAATTGTCTTTATTTGATCAAGTCTTTCAGGAGGAACCAAAGAGCGGTTGGTTGTGAAGTGTTATTTCGCTTTGGTTCCACTGCACAGCAGCGCCTTGAAAAATATATCCTGACACTAGATGAATGGCAATCATTTTGTTGATTAAATAATTTACTAATTTGCATTTCTTTCTAATCATCGTTCGGAAATCACAGACTGAAGTTCAACGTAAAGTCCACATTAAGATATAGTTATTATTACTTAGAACAGGATTTGGGGGAACTTTGATGGTAAACTTAAGGTATCATCGAGTAAAAAATTTGTAGTCCACTACAAGGCTTGGTCGACTTCACGCACAACCTTTGAATCTTTTCTTAGATGTGCTGTCTTCCTCACAATGTTTCACATCATCGAAAGAGCATCGGATAACGTACATATAATTCCGGAAATTGGGAAATATATTGGTACACGGCGGGATTTCAACCTGCACCTTCCAGATCGGAAGGCAACAGTCCACACCAATGAGCCAACGAGGCTCTATAATAAACCATCGACTGCCACAAAGATCATCATCATCAGCTCATTAAACGTCCCCACCGAGGGGCTCGAGCCTACCCGTATAGGGTGATTAGGCCTTAGTCGTCCACGCGGGCCCAGTGCGGATTGGACGACTTCACACACAACCTTCGAATCTCTTCGCAGGCGTGCATGAAGGTTTCCTCACGATGTTTTCCTTCACCGTAAGAGCGTCGGATAACGTACATATATTTTTCGAAAATTCGAAAATACATTGGTACGTGTCGGGATTTGAACCTCAGCCCTCCCGGTAGGAAGGCGACAGTCCACACCACTGAGCCACCGACGCCACAAAGATAGCTGCCGTTATTTCGCCAGCACCCGATTTAAATCTCGAGTGCATTCACACGTCATCAGAACGGGCCTCAATTCCACTAATTTCATTACAGCTGTTTATAATCCAAGTGTTTTGGTATTCCGGAACAACTTATATGTTAATGGTTTAAAATGATAATTAACTAGACTCGGTACTGAGTCGTCTAGGTAGGTACCACCGCAGTGCCAGATATCGGTCCGTGTTGCACTTCTGTGTTTCAGAATAAGAATATATTTATTGTCTCTCTTCAAACATTTCGCAAATAAAAATTCAAAATTATAAAAAACAAGTACTATGAGACAAAGGGAAGGAGTTCAGCTGAGTTTGCAATGAGAACAATCCCGAGCATCGCTGTTTTTCAGCTACTCCCCTTACCCTCTGAGATGTTTTTGGAAGGCCTAGGTTATGTTTGGTTGACAATCTTTAATAATATATAAGTATGGGCCACTGTAGCTAGTAAAATTACCGGGTATGAGAGACCTAACATCTGTTGTCTCCGGTGACGGGCGCAGAGCAGTGTTGACGGAAATTGAAAGAGTAACGAGTTTCTTGCCGGAGTCTTCTCGGTAGATAACAATCCTCCGAACCGGTGGTAGATTCATTAAAAATAACTTCTTGGCGATTCAAGACAAATTCAAAAGTGTCATTTAATGATTTATTCGAATAAAACATTTTTGAGTTTTATTAATTTTCTTCAACACTGCATCTGTAAGTAACCTATTAAAACCTATCATAAAACAGAAGTGAAGTGCAAAAAATATCGATACTTTAGCGCATTTTAAAATTCTGAGAATTTGGGTCCAGTTGCACGACGCATGCAACGAAATATCGCGTCGAATACGACCTCCATTAAAGAGTGCCGTGTCATCAAGGTCACACGAAGAAATCGCCAACTGAATCTACCAGGGTTATCATCTATCACTATTTAAAATGATATTACTATTTAAAGTGTCAAAAGATTTACTACAGGACAGGCATAGCTTAATGTAGAAATCAAAGTAACATGTCAGGAAGTGTCTTCGATACAACCTTAATATATAAGCATTAACTTGTTACCAATTGACTGTTGCGCTGTGAAATTTTTGTACTCAATGTGCTAAAGTTATTTTATAAACTTATTTTAATTTATTTATTTAAATGTAATATTTTTAAAAATAATTGTGTGGTGACCATAGATTTAGAATAAGCGCGCTACGCTTATTTCTATGGTGGTGACATTGTTCGTCATTAGGAACCTGCTTTAGTCCCATTTCTATGGTTCGTCAGCAGCAAAACAGATGGCCGACTGTTCTGTCAGTAAAAAGAAAACCAACAGAATGATATTACACGCCAAGCAATGATCAAGTCGATTGTACGCTTTTACCAAGTTTTATGTATAATTATATGCATACACATAATATATTAGGTAGGTAAGCATTTTGATAACTTAAATAAAGGGTTAATAAGTGGGGACCGCGTCTCGACAAGCGTAGTGTAGGACGCCCTCCGGCCCGATGGACCGACGACTTGCGAAAGGTCGCTGGTGGAGGCTGGATGAGGAAAGCGGAGGACCGAGATATCTGGCGCAAAATGGGGAGACCAATGTCCAGCAGTGGACTGCGATAGGTTGAATAGGAAATATGTGATTTTCCTTAGATCAATTTGTTATTATCTGTTAAAACTGTTTTTTAAATATATGCTTTGACAGTATAGAATGTTTGTGGATCCTTAGCTATTAAATGCTTATTTATATTACATAACTATAATATTAAATAATTACTCTCTAAGGAATATAACTGCAGCTAATGTTTTTTCTACTATATTTAACTGCTATTTAGCGATAGTAATTATTTTATTAACAAACCAGTATTAAGTAGGGGGGCTATCTATACAAAAGTAAAGTAGTCATTGAAGAAACCAATTTTGTAAGCATTTTTATAATAAAATAGGTTAATCAGCACATTCATTTTTCAAATACGCAACCTTAGTCTCAAAACTAGGCAGTCCATCACAAGATCTAACGGTCCGACTCACTTCATACTATCACTTTCATACATTTGATTGCTATAAAGCTACGACTACTATCAAATATTCGTAAGCACATCTGCCTCAAGCCGTCACATTTACATATTTTGCTTAAGAAACTGGCAACAGAGAGACATTATTGCATTAACAAGAAGCCCTGATTGATGATGCTTTTAGTAAAAACTGACATTATATTTGATAATGATATGTTATGATATGGCATTGGGCTTGAAAATTGTATTAAAGCTATCAAGCAGTCTTATTTGTGCCACTTCAGGGTACGAAACGCCTTCAAAGTGTCTCTCTCTCTCTTCAATTTATCGCAGTCCACAGCTGGACATAGGTCTCCCCCATTCCACTTAGAAAGTGTATCTGCTTTTATTTTAATTAACAATGTCGTTTACTACGTTCTTTTAAATGATCTTAAGGCGCTATTATAACCATCCAAATATATTCAAACCGGCATAATGATTGTAATTACTTTGAGAACCGTTAGCAGATTTTCGGACTTAACTATGTGCGAAACGAGATGATACGAGTAGTAATGTCACCACTTGTGAACACTCGTAACTCTAAAGAAGCAACGAGTCGCGTTTATCAACAGTAATATATTTCCACATATTGCATCCATCATCATTAGCTCATTTAACATCCCTACCGCCCTCGGTAGCCCCTGCACGAGCCTACCCGTAAAGGATGGAGACCCCCTACCGTAAAGGTGTAGAGCCTTAGTCATCCACCGCGACTGCGTCGGTTTCCTCACGATGTTTCCTTCACCGTAGAGCATCGGATAACGTACATACATTGGTACTGGCTGGATTTGGAACTGCTTCTACCCGACCGGAAGCAAATGTCCACACCATTGAGCCAAAGACGACCATTGCATCTCATTGCGCCAAAATTTACTATTATCTAGTGCCAGCGCCTACGCATTACGAGCAAACACCGTGTCTGCCACACATACTAATGGAGGCAAATTGAGACACCGTTGCATCTTGCAATGTTACAAATTTATAATTGAGGAGAATTTTGTAATTGTGTGCTGAGATTGATTAGAATATTTTACAACATATCATTTACCAACAATACGAACAACTATCAAACCATTCTTCATACCTTTGCAAAACATACCTTTTGCAAAATCTCACCTGGTCCCTTGCGCAGATTACCCCTTTTCGCATACGTTCCTTTCGCAAAAACGCCCCTTTTCGCGAAACGCCTTTTTGCAAAAGTGTCGCTTTCGCAGAATGCCCCTTTCGCGAAACATCCCTTTTGCAGAATCGCCCTTTCGCAAAATAGGACGTTTTCAAACCAGAGAACATTTGCGAAAGAACATTCTGCGAAGATTAATTTGTTTGTTAACTTTATGGTCACAGTTCACAATTAAGAGATGAGAGTGGGCTAGCCAACTATAACTGACAAAGTCTAGAAACAGAGGAACATGTTTCGGTTTAAACTCCAATCACAATTAAAACCATACCAAGCATTCATACAACACTCCATAATCTTAGTGGGAATTTCAGATATTTTCGAAAACACTAATGATCGGATTTATTTTATACATTGTATTGAAAGATTATAAAGATAAAGCTGAGTTAATTAATAGTAACAAATGGGATTCCGTATATAACATCAATACCGTTTATTTTAACTAAGCCCGATTTTATTCTCTCTCATGTTTCGTGAGAAACAATAGTATTAATTAACCGCGAGTTTTTGGTCGTCTATTAATTAAACGGATAACAATAACTAACCATTGGTATAACCACAGACATCCGAAATAACAATTAGACTGGACAAGCCGCAAGTTTATAGGCAGTCCCAGTGTCGCAATTACTTTTTAATTCTTACCGTGAAAAGATATTATATTTCTTGGTAAATTTTACTGATTCACTGCGATGATGGCATGTTACAATTGCAAGAATGGCATTTTGGAAAAAAAACGGTAATTTCTTCTAAAATTCGTGCGTCTTCATCGTCTCACGGAGCGTAACTATAGCCAGTGTATGCTCGTTGAGCATACATTTGTCGCACTTTTTAACGCGGCTTGCCCATCTCCTGTATTGGGAAATCTGTGGGTATAACCTACTTGAACAGAATGTGTGTTATAAAATATTGTGTCCTATTATTACTCTTATTGAATGAGACAGTAACTGAGACATCGTTGACATTGACGCTAATTGGTAAACGAAAAAAAAAGAAATCGTTCAATGTATTTGCAATAACGCAGCCTTCATGGATGTTAGTTTGAACAAAATTCACCTTGGACTATTTCCTAGCGTGAAATGAGTTCCTCTTTCAATGACATTACAACTCCATTCACTGCATTTCATTTAAATGTATTCTGCATCAAGTAAGTACCGTTGACAACTCCGCTATTAATTTCACCAGACAAAAATAAACGAAACGAACATTAAGTTACGATAAAAACATCAAAATAAAAGGACATCCTAAATAACAGGAGACAAAAACCAAACGAAAACTCATGATGATAACAGCAAAATACTGTACACGAATGTAATGACCACTAACCACATCTCAGAGAAGCCCAACACACGAGAGCTAAAATTTAAAAATTAACACTTGAAATAGATTTGATAAAATGCAAGGTTTTTATTAAAAAAGCGCTCATCTACTTTAGTTAAATTTAGTATTTAGGATGAACATAGCCATTGTTTGCAATGTACTATCTTATCTTTACATTGAAACAAGACCGTCATTTGAAAAGTTTGGATGACTTCAAAAGCGTCCCTAGATTCGATTTTGCAAGAGGCAAATGTTATAAAAAAATTATGATCTTTCCCATAATGTCATGTAACTGTAATAGTGAAGTCGTATTAGAAAAGTTATTTTAAATGTCTCCTAGAGAGCGGACGTACAAGAGGATAACTTTAAATTAATGATCTTTCTAAATTCCTTGAAGACATACCTTCTCCACCCAGTCATCGGCTTCTTTCTCAAGTCATCCTCACTCAAGCCATAGAGGCCTATACAAGCGAGGAACCACGCAGTCACGATCAGGTAACATAACTATTACCCGAAATGGCAATAGGATTACTGTAAAAATCGCCGTCTGAAACAAGGAATAATGAACTCTATAAGTAAAGGTTAATGGTCATAATGTCAAAAGCATTTCAAACATCGCCAATGCGGAGTAGGTTTTCAAGTTGAATAGAAATTCTAATCAATGTAAATTTGTAATGCGCAGAAAAAGCTTTGAAGGCAAGGCCCTTACAACATTTTCTTTTGTTTAGTCTAAGTGAACATCATATCAACCTCTTGGAGAATTCAATGGTGCTGAATCAATTAAAATATCATACTTCTATAGATTTTTGTCCAGGACAATATTTCATAGAAGATCTTTTTCTCTTTTCTATTGCGTTTTCTACTTATTTAAGTTATTTTATCTGTAGAGTGACCGTATAGCCGTAGGATAAGTAATAGTGGGCAGGGCACATAGACTTATAGCCTACAGTCGATAAGACGAATAGTATCTCTTTCGTCCGTATATTTATAAGCAAAGTCTCAAAACTTAAATCAAATTGTCTTTTTTTTCATTTATGAAAATTACATTTCGTTTGTTTGGATAATCAAAAAAAAATATGTATAGTATGTTTACTATTAAAAATAATTTTGGGGGTCGATGTGCTCGCGTCGTATGCTGTACCCTGAGACCATACACGTGACCCTGGGGGTGCCAAACGAGCTTCATTTTTTAGTGGTGGTAGGCTTCGGCCGCGGCTAGTTACCACCACCAAGGCAAAGACACGCCGCCAATTGTTATCAACGTGTTTCGGTGTGATGCCTTGGGAGCCTCTCGAGAAGTTGGGTCTGACTTGTTGCGCGGCATCGAGAAACCGGTGCAATGAGGTGGTACTGCTGTACTGGGGGCCTAATCTTGGAGAGCAGCGGGATCCGAAAGCACGGTTTTTCCTGGCCGACCGCAGTTAGTAGGGGGCCCAATTAGTAGGTTAGCCACCTATGAAAGGCTGCCCGCCAACTCGCGAAAAATCCCAGAATGCTCCATCGTGCGGTTGGCGACCGGATGACAGGACCCGATGGCCATTCTGGGGGGTTCGGGCGTCCCCGCGGTCTCCAAATTAGTCCCCTTCAGTTCGGTGGCATCGCTGTCGTTGCTGGGTTAACGGTGCGCGCCTTGTTCAACTGCCTTCTTCTCGCCTATTCACTCTTCTATAACACATCATGACTAAGAAAAAAATAAGTAAAAGGTTTATACAGCGGAAGCACGTCCTGTCACTACAAGTGCACCTCTGTAATATTCGAGGTCTGCACTCAAATCTCGTTGCAGTCCACCACCATCTTGAGACTGATAAGCCTCACCTACTCTTTGTCACGGAGACGCAAATCCGGTGTCCGCCAGACGTGGCGTATCTTAACTACCCAGGTTATACCTTGGAGCACAAATTTAAACCACGCTCTGGCGTTTGCGTGTATGTTCGCGATAACATCTGTTGTCAGCGTCTCCGGAACCTTGAAAAACCCGGTTTGTCTGTATTGTGGGTACTAGTTGACATTGGTATGGAGAAAATTATTTATGCTTGTGTCTACCGATCGCATAGTGGAGACCAGGAGACGACCAAACTTTTTGAGTATCTAGGTGCTACGGCTGATATTGTCCAACTTCGATATCCATCCGCGCAGTTAGTGTTTCTGGGGGATTTTAATGCCCACCATCGTGAGTGGCTGTTCCCATATCAGAGCACTGATCATGCTGGCAGAGAGACGCTGACTTTCTCTCTATCTCACAATCTTACCCAACTTGTGAAGGAAGCAACGCGCATACCAGATGTTCCCAGCCACACACCAAACTGTCTAGACATTTTGCTGACTACAGATCCAGACCGGTATTCTACGTCGGTTACTGCCCCTCTAGGCAGTTCTGACCATTGTCTGGTGAAGTTTGTGTCGAACTACTACCCGCCTGACCCCAACCCAAGAGGTAAAAGGCGGGTGTGGAAATATAAGTCTGCAGACTGGGATGAGATGCGGCATTTTTTTGCATCTTATCCTTGGCGGCAAGCATGCTTCTCTTCAGATGACGCTTCAAAATGTACTGATGCTATAACCGAGGTGATACGTGTGGCCATGGAATATTTCATTCCATTTTCAGACGTGTTCCTTGACAGCCGAATCCCGCGTTGGTACAACTCAGAGTGCGCTACCGCTGAGTCTGAAAAACAATTGGCGTACCAAAGCTGGGCTGAAGCTCGAGCTCGCAAAGCCCCTGATGTCAGTGCAAAGAAGAGAGCCTTCAACGCTGCTGCCAAGTCCTTAAAAAAGCTACTTAAGAAGGCTCGATTTGACCGCATTAGCCGTATTGGAACCAAACTTGCTTCTCATCCATCAGGTAGCAAAGCTTTTTGGTCCTTGGCAAAAGTGGTCGAATCGAATTTTTGTCGCCCTTCTCTGCCGCCACTGCTGAAGTCCGATGGATCTCTGGCTCATTCTGCTGAAGAGAAAGCTGATTTACTAGCTTCTCTATTTGCAAGCTATTCGCGTCTTGATGCTGGAAATAAAACACCTCCAGTAATACAACCATGCGGGTTTGTGCTACCAGAAATTCGCATACATCAGAAGGAAGTTCTTCTCACGCTTCGTACTCTTGACGTGAATAAAGCCAGTGGTCCTGATGGGATCCCTGCAGTGGTTTTGCGAAATTGTGCGCCTGAGTTATCTCCTGTTTTGACACGCCTGTATCGCCTATCTCTTAAAACAGGACAGGTCCCGAAGTCTTGGAAGATTGCTAACGTACAACCTGTACCCAAGAAGGGCAATCGAGCCGACCCTGCCAATTATCGACCAATTGCTATCACCTCTTTACTTTGTAAAAGTATGGAACGTGTGATAAACAAGAAGCTCCTGGCATACCTAGAGGACAACAGTCTGCTGAGTGATCGTCAGTACGGTTTTCGCCGTGATCGGTCCACTGGTGATCTTCTCGCGTATGTCACTCACCTATGGGGCGAAACCATTGAGAAACACGGTGAAGCTCTCGCTGTTTCTCTTGACATCTCGAAAGCATTTGATAGGGTGTGGCATGACAGTCTCAAAAGCAAACTTCCATCATATGGTATACCTGCAACACTGTGTGACTGGATATCCGACTTCCTGAGTGAACGTTTTATAAGAGTGGTCATTGACGGCTGCTCTTCTGACTTATTGGCTTTAAATGCCGGTGTTCCTCAGGGGTCTGTTCTGTCTGCAACACTCTTCCTACTGCACATCAACGATCTGTTGTGCCCAGGTATCTTTGGATACGCAGACGATAGCACTGTTACAGAGAGATACACATCCAGTTCCCGCGCCAGTGTCGCTGAGACCGAGTCCCTTAGAGAAGCTATGGTGGAGAGGTTGAATTTAAAGTTAAAAGCTGTGTCCGACTGAAGCTAACCTTGTCGAATTCAATGCCAGCAAAACCCAGGCGTGTCTGTTTTCCGCAAAACGGAGTCCTTTTAACTTGACTCCCTCCTTCCTAAATATACCGATACCGATAAAGAACCACCTTGAGCTCCTAGGTATGGATTTCTCTTCCAACCTCAACTTCGGAAGTTCTATTGAGTCTAAAGCCAAAATCGCTGCCAAAAAACTTGGCATCCTCTCTAAGGTTCGGCGATACTTCACACCGGA
Source organism: Leucinodes orbonalis (assembly GCA_019425675.1). Taxonomy (NCBI): domain Eukaryota; kingdom Metazoa; phylum Arthropoda; class Insecta; order Lepidoptera; family Crambidae; genus Leucinodes; species Leucinodes orbonalis. Next base: position 26,376 of record PQWD01006736.1, on the reverse strand, counting down.
ACAGTTGCTCCACTTGTATCAAGCACAAGTTCGGTCGTGTATGGAGTATTGCTGCCACCTTTGGGATGGCTCTGCCAAATATCAGCTAAACGCTTTGGACTCGGTGGACCGAAGAGCCAGGAAACTCATAGGCGACAATACGCTCGTTGGAACCAAACTCCAGAGTTTGGAGCATCGGCGTAGAGTCGCCTGTCTGTCGGTTTTTTATAAGGTGTATTTTGGAGAGTGCGCGCAGGCACTTCACAGCTTGATACCACCCTCCACATTTTACCACAGGACCACAAGACGCCGGGAGTGCTTTCATCCCCATGTGGTTGACTTTCCGGCAATTCGCACAAAGCGGTTCTCTGCGTCTTTTTTGGTTCGCACAGTTCGGGAGTGGAACGATCTTCCTGCTTCTGTGTTTCCAGAGGCTTATAACCTCGGTGTATTCAAGGCCAGAGTGAATAGGCATTTTCTGGGTAAACGTGTAGCATCATAGGCCTCGTCATCGCTTACCATCAGGCGAGACTGAGGTCAAACGTAAACCCATTATAATAAAAAAAAAAAAAAAAAAAAAAAATATTTGAGCGCTGGCTCATGAAGAACTGCGAAATATACCACCCTGGTATTCCATCTCTTTATCCATTCCCGTAACGATAATTCTAAATCTATGTCCATGCCATCTTAAAAATAACATACTTTGATTGTATGTTCAAATCATTGAAATGCAAATGATTTAGGAATCAAACAGTTAGAATCATGTTATGGCCCTCTGATTACAAACTATGTTGATCTTGGCAGTACGCCAAGATCAACACTAGCTCGCTATCCGAGCCGTTTATCTTTAACGGTCACAAATCCCGCCGAATGGCGTAACTTTCACTTCGGCCTGTACCTTAGTAATTTGTTCGTTCTATGCCTCAACAGGTTTATCATAACTTATACCGGCTTGCACTGCTCCAAGCCATCTGTAGTCACAGTTATGTTAATAGCAGCTATGTTTAAGAATGTCGATCGTCGGTGGCTCGATGGAGTGAAGTTGCCTTCCGATTAGAGGGCGCAGGTTGAAATTATATGTACGTTATCCGATGCTCTTACGGTAAAGGAAAACATCGTGTACATCATCATCAGTCTATAGCGTCTAATTGCAAGGACTGGCCTTCCCACATAGCTCAGATATGGCGTCTCTACATCATATATCTAAATTTATATTTTTAATTAGAGAATTTATACAAAGATCCATAATAAATGCTTAGTATTGAAGTGAGTTGACAAAATACTAACCTTCATTAAACACTTCACTAATATATAGTATATTATAATATATGTGCTAATATGTACTAGCTATACATACTAGTCAAAATTTGAGTAACTGATAAGGAAATAATATCGAATAAGTATGACAATTCAAGAGCTCTTGTCACGAATGTTACGTTTGTATGGTACAGTTTACTAGTACCTAAGTGTGATATCCCACTTATGCAGAGGATTGGTGCATTTGCATATCTATTTCTCAAATATAACAGTATTTACAGGCGAAAAAAAAAAACAAGTAATTTAAGGCATCGTTTATTCACTCCTCTCCTTCCGTCACTTGCCATATAGTTAAATAAGGATTACAGCCGTAAGATACTTTATTTCAAGAAGTAGGTATGTCTCCTCAGTACTTATTTTATGCGTTTCAATTTCATTCATACTTGCGATCCCTTATATGGAAATAACATTAAGAAGAGTCACATTAAAATAATTTATTAGACCAGCATTTTAAAAGACTTCGGGACTAACCACAAATCTCTTTAAATAGTAATAAGAAAATATTGCTGCTCTTCGCTTTTTCTAATACAAAATGCTGACGTATCATTATAGTAAGTATACTATTTGACATTATTAAGAAATGGCGGTAACCCACCTGAATTTTGATTGCTTCAATAGGCTTGAATTTTTGATTGCTTCTCATGTTTTCCTTTTAATGCGAAAAAACGCTACAATAACAAAGTTCTAACAAATATATTATATGCGTAAAGTTTAAAAATATGTATATTTTACTTAAGTAGTTTTTTTAGCCAATGCTAATAAAATAACATATATTAAGTATTCATATATGCACAATCAAATTGAACGAAGTATATATTTAGAATGAAAAACAATGTTTTGTAAAAATGCTAGGATTTCAAATATTTGCGACTTAAGTGTTTGAGAATTTCTTAGACGAAAACTTGGCCTAATTGCTGTGAGACTTTTTGAATGGACTCAAAGTTATTCACTGTGCTATGTTCTTCCTTTAAGAAACGCAAGTTAACGTGACATTGGTAGAGCATAGTGCGAAGAACCGAGGTCTTTAAAACGGGAAGGATCTCGAATGGCGTTGACGATGCGACAAGAAGCGTACATCAACTCATTAACTAGGTAAACCAATAAACTTTGTTCAGGTGACGGCTAAGCCGATGGATGATGACTGCTAGAAACCTGTTCGGTTTGAAGACATGGGGGCCTCTATTTAGCAGTAGACAAATTAGGCTGTAATAGTTTATGAGTCATGACTTGAAGCACACTAGTCAGATACGATACTCAACTTCGATATAGCCAATAAGGTCTAAAAGAAAAAAAAGGAAATTCAAACCCAATCTATTTGCGTGGTTATTTTATTAAAGACGGATTGTAACGGTTTGTAAAGGTATCACCTGCATTCCATATAAGATTTTAATTCAAAAGGACTGCAGATCTCTCTCTTCAAAAGGGGTTGGATAGGCCACTTGTTGATATAATCTTCTTAAATGACTTTCTCCCTTTTTGTCATGAACGTGAACAACAGACAAAATATTTAGGCCGCTTTGTTTGAAAATTCGATTAAAAAGAATTTATTAAACACGTCTTTTAAGGATAAAACAAGACGGTATTTTTAAAATACTATCGATTAAGTAGAGATACCATATACGAGAACCTAGTGAAGCACATTACACCGGTCATTTCTTAAGAAGTGTATTTTTCGATATATAAGTTAAATAACTTGCTGGTGCGGTTAGTGCTTGAAGTAAAAAAGTTCGTACCAAGTTCTGTTACGAATAATTATGGGTAATTGTTAACATAATTGTTGCCCTTTTCCTCATATTTTGGCCATTGCCCAATATGTATGATAAAAAAAGGTCCATGTATACACTAATGACCTAACGTGATCCATAAAGAAAAAGTTGTTCCTTACAGAGATCTTGCTTAAGGTAGATGTATTTGAAGTCATATTTGTATGTTTATCATAGTAAATTTCTTTATTTCTTATCGTCAGACAATCCGACAAAGTATATAATGTGCAATAGTATTAAGTTCATTAGCGTGATAAGCTCTCGTATGTGCTGAAGGAACTGTAATTCTTTAGGAAACAGTTTATTAACATGGTTTTTCATGTTAATAAGAAACCTCATGCATACAAATACTCTTATTTTGTTCCTTCTGTTTCGAAAAAAAACGTTCCCTAAATAATGCTAACAGAGAAGCACTTCGTGAGTTCAGGATATCAATATCAAGTTAGGGTGGAGAACCTACAAGTTTTGCAAGATGCTGGAGATGTATAATTAACCTGAGCAAAGATTTGAGGCAACCATTTAAAGACAAAACCAATTTTCCAAAGTATGATACTGGTTTCAGATAATATATATTTATATTGTACTAGTTGGTAAACTCGGTACTGAGTCGTCTAGGTAATTACTTTTGCAGTTCCAGATATCGTCCCGAGATCGATCACAGACTAGTATCAATCCTTCTTTCCATTTATCTTATTTCAAATAAAAAATGAATGGAAGAATGTCCATCTTTGCATAATTAAAAAATCATAAAACACAAAAAGAAGTTACACAAAACGTTGGCTGTACCGATAGTTAGCTAAAAAAAACGACCTTCAGTCAACAGGTCCCAGTGATTTTTTGAAAGTGGTATTTCACCAGTTACATTCAATATCATAATCCTTAAATTAACGCAGTCCAGTTTAACATTCATGTTATTTAGCTATTGTAAAATTTTACATTGTTACTCTCATATTCGTTACAAAGCTTTGTATTTTCATACGGTTGCTAGGAGGTAATCATCCGATTTTAACATTTATTTATTTGTTTTCTTTATGAACAGAAGGCAAACGAGCAAACGGTTCACCTGATGGTAAGTGACACCACCTCCCATGAACATTTGCAAGGTCTGAAATACGTTGACGGTCCTTTAAAAAGAGTGTACATCACATTGTGTTTAATATTTTCGACCGTGAAATAGCGAGCTCTTCTTTGCCTAGTTTTAAGATGCATGCAATTGTAATAGGTACAAAGCCAACATAACATAAGATTATACTAACATATCATTGCAACTTCCATATTAAAAGAGTAGTATCGTAGTTGAGATAAATATTGTAAGGTAATAATAATCAGTTAATTAGCACTTACAATAAGGGCTAATTAAGTGATACATTACTACTTTTGTTTTTTATAAGCAACAAAGAAAATGGCTCATTTGGGATAATTACAGTCACCAATATACTGTAGACGTAGCTGTTTATGGTGTAGATGAAGGAGGAGTAGGGTACAGTTTCTAAAAAGAAACGCATCGTATTTTGTTATTTACAGGATCTAATAACATCTTCGCTCATAAAAATCATAGTTCGTGGGTGAGATACAGTGACTTTTGGCTTTATATTCTAATGGACTTTGTATTAGTCTCAAATTGCCTTCACAGCTTCTTTGGACAAGTGGCGAGCGCAGGTGGCCTCAACCGAGAGTGATTGAGAGACGAGCAAAGTCTGTAAGATCGACTTAGCTTCATACATGGTCACCTTCAGGTTAATTTTGCGTAGTAAATGGATTTCTTTTTCTTCTTTTCAAATTACCGAATAAAGTATCTAGCTTATTCGGTAAGGTATATACAATCATCATCATCATCATCAGCTCATTAAACGTCCCCACCGAGGGGCACGAGCTTACCCGTATGGGGTGATTAAGCCTTAATAGTCGACACGGGCCCACTGCGGTTGGACGACTTCACGCACAACCTTTGAATCTCTTCGCAGGCGTGCATGAAGTTTCCTCACGATGTTTTCCTTCACAGTAAGAGCGTCGGATAACGTACATATATTTTCGAAAATTCGAAAATACATTGGTACGTATCGGGATTTCAGTCCTCCCGGTAGGAAGGCGACAGTCCACACCATTGAGCCACCGACGCTCAAGGTATATACAATACCTTACCGAATAAGAATTCGGTAAGATTAAGAGCCTTCGATTGAGATAGCAAAAAGTGAATACATCACTCAGCTACATCGATTTTTTACATTATTTTTCACTATCAGTATAATCATTATCTATAGTGCAACAGATTCTGGTTTTAGCTAAAACTAGCAATGGATAGAAGATGTCAAGCACGTGACAACTGTAGATGGAAGTATCCAATTTAAGACGCCGGAATTTGAGTGTACCTAAACCAAGTAGCTACGTATTCAAATGTTTGCACAGTTTATCGACCTTCATATATGCATCTTCTATGTGTGGATTTAAATACTTATAGCCTATTTCAACAATTTCTTCGCGCGTAGGCAAGTCGTGCTGACTATCAGCAGTGCGTCTTTATCCACCTTTCACTTTTCTTTAACGTTATATCACAGTGTGTGTTTATCATGAGAGCAACTCATTTAAATAAAACAACCTCTCGTTAAATTGCTTGTGATAAAATTTTAATTTTACTAAGTAGTCCTCTTGCGAATAGAAAAAGCTAATTAAATTAAGCCTACCTCAACACTTGATAGGGGATTTGGAATAGAAAACCTGTAATGAATTAGCGCATGATAAATGGACTAGTGTGTCGTAGTGTGCGTAGATAACACGTCCAGATATTTTCATTTTCAGACAGAATTCAAAAAAGGCTTGACTTTGGTTTAGGCCACAAAATTGAGGCTGGTTCCCATTAAATGTTTGATGCTTCAATTGTTTGATATAGTACCTAGTAAATTAAATTCTTTAGCCGTAAACTTAGTAGCTCTACTAAGTTTACAGCTAAAGAATTCTTAACAATCAAGCTTGATGAGTATTATGATAAGTGCTTGATACTCTCACTGCGTTAAATCATTTTCTCTTGAGGCATTTTTATGACGCCATTTTAACAAATTCGTATCAGAGTAAAACATCACTTAAAACTCTCATAATATTATTACAGAATTGTGGCCTTGATTAACCATTTGTTATGGCCGTTAGTGGTGTTTTCTAGAAAACTTCCACCTCTTTTCAAACTTTCTTCTAAAGTAGCTTTACGTCAAACTGATTATTATCTGGATAAAATACAGTTTCACGAGGACCTTAGATGATGCAAGATTGTATCAAAGATTACGATCAACCTGTCCACTTACTTCTTTTACAGACCCATAAACTTTCTCTGCTCATTAGCACAGAAATTATATCTTTGAAACTTATGATATGATGCAGTAGGTAGATTCCTAAAATAGTTTTTATCCAAATTACAATCACTTGGATCTCTTTAAACTCATAGATCTTTCCTGATCTGTAAAATTGGGCCATAATTTTGCTGATCGAGAGATTTTATTTCGATATGCCGTGACTAACTAAATCAGTTTTTAAATCTCAACCACTTTGGAATAGAATACACGCTATGTGCGCAATTTGTAATATTTATTTGCATCAATCTAAATCAGGCTAAAAACCGGTTCTGGCTCTTCTAGTATCGCGTTTCGATGTTACCAAGTTGATGTTAATGATCGTCATTATTGTTTCATTTTTCGTATTTGATTGATGACTGAATCTTTCACTTTATTGCTGTTTTGTCATTCAGTCAAACCTGCATTATGATTCCGATCTTTCGGCAATCTTTGCTTTATAAGGCACCAATACTATAGGTTTTCATGATCTATACAAGATATTGAGTTACCAATAGGTATGGTATGTCAACACCTCTATTATAATTCAAATCATGTCAATGCAAGGACAATACAAAGACGCAAATAGTCCAAACTTAGTTATAGATGATGCCATAATGAAACAATTAAACTGTTAAATAAATATATATTGTTTTTAATGTGATTAGAGACCATCATATACATATCTGAATCAAAACCGCTAGGAAATAAGGTCATTTCTAAAATAACTTCTATCCAATATATCCTAGTAGATCATACGCATTAAACATCTTCTATTTTCCACATTTTCTACAAACACTGCCCAACTCGAGTCTGCGCAAAGAGGTGCTTTGCGACAACGTAAAAATAGTTGTATTGCATATAATTGCGTGGTTTTAACGTGTCACGTTAAAGGCGAATATTACCTTAATTTTATCGTATGTGTTGTCCAATTCCAATTTGTGAACGAAAGGGTTCAATATTTCGGCTCGCATGCCGTCAGTGAGAAAGCGCCGGTTTCACTATGCATTTTGCCATTCATTTTTTTTTCGAATACACTTTTTAAGCCTTTTTAACAAATTGAGTAACACATAAAGCACTCGTCTTCCATAATACAAAACGTGCAATATTTATCATTGATACACTAGCTTTTTTCAGTCTGAAACGTATTTGACGAAATTAATCGCGACGACTGCTAACATGCAGTCTACATCTATAGAAAGTTGAGACTGATGTTTTTTCCAGAGGTACTTTCCGCGGCCATTCATTGGTGCGTGATTTGACAGCTAGCCGATTATAATCGACCAGTTTCCGACAAGAACCGAAAATCACCGAAATCGAGCGAAAATTGCATTGCAATATTTCGTGTTCAAAATATATTTCGTTTTAGATTAACTCATATTAATTTAATTATTTTACTTCGGGTGTGTACCATATTATCTTTTTATAGTTTATGTTGAATTCATACAAAATGGTAACATGCATACGTTATTCTACACTAAGGATATATATTTTATAAAATCATAAACATTAATGTCCAATGAAATGCTTTTAATTTTTAAATACTTGAAACATGACAAAAATAAAATAATGACATTAATGACACTTGACACTTGCTTATTTGATATGTCAGTTTTGTTTCTCGGTGATCAAAATTTCGTTGTTTTAGTTTAAATAAATATTTCAATTCTGTAAAATATTATGTAAATCCCTATTCAATAGATGAATTTACGGTATGGAAAAGTTCTTGGATAATGGAAGATAAAATCCAAAAACAAATAATTGATTATTTTTCTTTCTTTGAGGAATTTTATAATACAACAAAAGCGTGTTTGAAAAATTGCCAGGAGTGCGCAATATCTATAAATAAACTGATAAAACGCTGTAGAAACGTACAAGAGTGAGTTTTTTAGCATTACCTGCTTGCCGTTATAATGTTTTTTTGTTAAATTGAAAGACTGTTTTACACTTGAGAATCTAACCTCAATTAGACTAGATAAATAAATATCCAAAATGTTTTTATTTGAAGACATTTTGTTTCGATTCTCATCGTTGACTTTAATTAAGGCATTAACATTGAACATATTTGTACTTATCATAACTAATAAATTAATTTTACACCAATATTACTTTTATATACTTTTTTGTTTGACATTAATTTTATAAACAACATACAATATATTTCAGGGCTAAACTTGCCGGGACACCACTTGAAGAATTCAAAGATATTCAAGACAGACTATCCGCCTATATTACATAATAGAGTTTCAGCACAAATAATTGATATAAGAGGTGAACTGTAAGTACCTTAAATCTTTGAAAGTAATGTTACTAAAAATGTACTAAATGTAATTAACTAGATATCTACCATCACACTAAAGGCATCATTGCCACACTAAAAGATATCATTGTAAAAAAAAGTCAACCTTTACCATATGTAACAAATAAGAAAGACGTAATGAAACACTGTTGTGTGGCTACAGGACCCATGACTAGGACAGTATTTGCTTCTTCACAGTTTTGTATTTGTTATTGCATTACTGCCAGATATCTTGCATAATTAGGTAGTCCACACATATACTCATTTAACTTTCTCAAAATTCTCAATTGGGGATATATATAATATACAAATGCTTGCCAAACCATGGTTTCCACTCCATATGTCATCTGAGCGACCCAATGCCTGACATATTACTTCTTAACAAAGAAAAAATATGAGACACTACAGGAAAATAAATAAGAATTGACCAATTTATATATATGTGGCTAATATTAGCTTAATTCATTGCAGGTCAAAGATAGAAGATTTGTTTGATACACTTAGCAATAAACACCAGTCGTTATTGGAAAGCTGTAAGAGTGTTGATTGGGATCAGGCAACTCTGCTGGTAAAGGGTACTCCCTTGCAACCACCATTAAAGCAACTCCTGTCTTTTGTTGAAGATTTCCTTGACTTTTGCAGCAGAGATCGTCGCTCAAATTGATACCTCATTAAATGTTCTGACATTCAAAGGCCTGAACACAGAGTCCCTCGTTGATAATTCCAAAATATCAACTCAGTGGCAACAACGCATAGCTGAAATAATTTCATACACTTCCTTCTGTTCAGAAAATAAAATTTAACAAACATGGATCTGCTAGATTCCATCCTTAGTTCCATGCAAACACCGCCGGCGGCGAGTGAAGCACAGAAAAATGCAATGAAAAAACAAAAAGAAGCAATGGAGCGCAAGAAGAAAGAGGAGAAAAATATGGTGAACAAGTTCCGCAAACGGATTGAGGAGAAAATTATTAATTTCATAAAAGACGGAGCAAATCCTAATTTGCAGTTTGAACCAATGGACCAAATGTACAGAGCAATAATAAGGGAAGTGGCAGAGACAGCTGGACTGCAAGTGTTTTCGTTCGGTCAAGAAGGTATAGACCGTTATGCTGTAGTATATACGAAAGAGAATGGGCCATCCCAAGATGAGTTGACAGTGCGTAGAGCGGGTGGCATATGGGATGAGGAAAAAGCAGCTGAGATGGCTCAGAAACACATTGATATGCAGAAGCAAGCTGCACTGGAATCTGAGGAAGAGAAAAATAGGAAACGTAAACGAGGCAAAGAAGAGTTAAGTGGAACATATTACAAAGAGAAGTATGCACATTTGATTGGACATGATGCAGCGATCCAGGCTGCGCATAAGACGAATGTCAATAAGAGTTACGGAGAGGTGCCGAGTGAGAATAAAAAGGATCAACGGTCAATTGAACAGACTATGGCTGATATAAAGGCAAAGAAAATGAGAAAAGCGGAGAATGAAAACGTGGATAGTTAGTAAGTTTAAAACCTTTTTGAATTAACCTTAGATCAATTTACACATAGTATAAAATTCAGGTTATTTTTACTTTTAATGTTATGTTTTTGATTCAGCACATTGATTACCAACTTAATGTTTGCATTTCTTTGTGTGAAATTATCAATTCAAAAACTTGTTGTGCATAGACAATAGATGAATAAGCTATTGTTTGTAGGGACTCAGTTATCCCCATTGAGTCTGTGTTAAGGGACTAATCCTTATCATTTAGTCAATGCTTTTTTTATGTTGTATGTTATATGTATACAGGACGGTCAGTACGCTCACCTTATGGTAAGTGGTATGCCTGACCATGACAAAGCGGCATTAGGAGGAAGGAGGAATTTAGGATACTAACAATTAATAGACAGTTATCCATCCATCAATGCCGCACTGCGCCCGTCACCAGAGACAACAGATGTTAGGTCTCTTATACCCAGTACTATCACTAGCTACAGTGCCCTTATCCCGAGAGACAAAAGTGCATAACACTCCTGTTTCATGGAACGATATCTGGCACTGCGGTGGTACCTACGTAGAGGACTCAATATCGAGTCTACCACCTAATAAATGTAATTATTACTTAAAAAGGTCTATATTGATTTATTTAAATTAAATAAAATACCTGAATAATTCAAGCCTAATTAGTACCCACCATTAATTTTAAATCTAAGTTTAGGATTAGCTTATAAGTTTTTACTAATTAAATGCTGCGGCGTCCTATTTTGTCAAAAATAGTGTCATTTTATAGTCTTCATAAACAGACACAGGTGTTGTTTTGCCGGATTTCATGGAAGGTTCTTTGAACACATAGTATTATCTATCATTTCTTGTTTTTATTTATCTATCATTTTTTGTAAATGCAATGTAAGAGGCTAGAATTTTATGTTTAAAAACCAAGCTGACTCAATAGTATATTGTATGGTAAAGCTTTAAGTAACCAGAAACTACTATACACAGTATATCTTTCCATTTTAATAATATAAGGCACAGTATCTTAAAATTTGCCTACACATTTACTTACTTCCAATGATAAAGGAAGCTTAAATGTAAGCTTTTCTTCCCAAATCTTTGTAGCCACAAATCATATATTTTGTGATATATATATATTATCTAATATGACAAAATATGTACATTTCATAAGCAATAAACTAAAAGATACACTATCATAAAGAAATAGCAACCAAAAGATATCTGAGCCGCTTAACAAAAATACATTTAGTTATTGTCATTTTTATAACATGAAATTATGCATTAAAATTTGGGTTAAGATCCAAATCCAATCCAATCCAGTCCAAATCATGAAAAGGATACAAAATCAAAAGCATGCGCTACTACTATGTCATTATGACATGTAGCGAGCGACGTGATTATGAATGAAAATTCTGCCCAACTGACGCGATGGGCAGAATTTTGTCGCAGACACTTTTTGAGTGAGTTTGTACATATACTTAGTTTATTGTTTATTTAATATTTCATGTTATTATTAATTCTCTGCTAAATGTTACTCATTATAATTTCTGTGTACTTATCAAATAAATTGTTTGTTAGTTACTACTGTAATGCATACAATAATTCAATAATTTCATTATATATACTCATACTATCCTTATTATTATAATTAGAAAGTAACTAAATAAATTGAATAAAATGTGTTCAGTTTATTATCATAAATATCTGCAAGTAGTTAGAAAGTAACTCAATAAATTGAATAAAATGTGTTCAGTTAGGTATTTTTTAACGTTGAATAGAAGTTGTTTAATTGAAATGATATGTTTACGCATACGCTAGATTTGGAATGACAAAATACTTGGTATTTTTTGCTGATTTTTTCATATTTTCCATAGTTTTGTATCTATATACAAAAAAAATATATAAGTATGTTTATCCGTTGTTTAGTACCCATAATACAGGCTTCACGCTTAACTTGGGGCTAGATGGCGCTGTGTAATGTCAGTGGATATATATTTATTTATTATTCCTGCGGATTTTATGAAAAACTTAACTAAATTTACCTGCATATGTAATGAGTTATTGCAGGTAAATTTAGCTTAGTTTAATATAGTACCTTGTATCGATTTAACAGTAGATAAATTAGTACAAAATTTATCACCAGTGCTTCAACAGAAGCAAACTTATATCTCGAGCTGTATGGGCATGATTTAAGAATGATGTTATAGATATGTATATGACATATACATTTTAAGACCCTAAAGCTACAAAGCCATTGGCTTATTGACAAAAGCAATTTTGACTTATTAATTAAAATATAGGTAGGTGTTATTAAGGATTTTTAAATTTAAGTTATAAATTATGCTGTACAACATTTGTTGTACATTAACCCTTTAACAGCCGCTGACGGATATATCAAACAGAAACAATTGATTTTCTATTTGGTCTGGAACGGGGCGTTAAAGGGTTGACAATGATTTCGTATAAATGATTGCTGATTCTGTACTCTGACTCTTTATACATATTGTTAACGCGAATCCATAGTTACTTTTATCTACTTTAGATTATTAAAAAATATTTTTTTTAAAGTGATCGGTATGGTTAGCTCACCCGATGGTAAGTGATACACCTGATCTTGACAGAAGCAGTGTTGTAAAAGTTGATAACAGTAAGCTGGCATTATTTTAATATTAGTTTAATGTTTCGATACGTAATTTGTCGTCGTGTCACTACTACAAGGCCCCACGGTATCTATATTAGGTACCTATATTTTTCCGCAAGTAAAATGTTGTTTGTGTTAATGTAAGTGTCTGTTGGCTCCATACTCATGAATTATTGTTTTTATTCTCTTCAGCCGTTGAGATGTTAAGAAGTGACAAACTTACACACCCACAAACTTTTGCCTTTAAAATATTTGTGTGATAAGGGACGGTGAATATTCGTTCTGCTACAAAATACGTACAATTTGTCACATATGTTTCGTCATTTATTTTGGTAACCATTAAGTACAGTCGCCATCAGATATATATGAGCAGACAAGGTGACCGAATACATCTGAACAGTTGGAAATATCAATAAGTTCTATACAATTATAAATATAGTACAAGTATCATTAATATGGTAACTTGTACTGTATAGTATAATTTCTCTTTGACAGATTCGATATTTTAATTATTTTAGATACATTTGACGTTATGTAAGTGTGCAGATATTATTGAAAAGTTGTGTGTATAGCATTTTTTGACAAGTACTTGCTCAAATATTAATGAAGCGGTTGTTGTTTAGATATTATTTTAGCTTGTACTGTATAGAACTTATTGATATTATAAACTGATCAGATGTATTTGGTCACTTTGTCTGCTCATATATATCTGATGGCGACTGTACCTACACTTGAATATTAACCTCATATTGTAATTACCTATAAATCATTGTTGTGTTACGTGAATGTGGGAATCAGAATTTATTTTTGTATTCATAAGACTGGACTAATTTTTTCATTTAGTTTCGCATAGTTAGGTAGATAGTTACAATAAAATATTGAAAAAAAATATAAGTGTATTATTTTCATGAACTGAATTTATAAACCTTTAAAACTGTCAGAAAATTATGGTTTAATTATTTAAAGTTTTTTTCTCTTTATTTAGGATAACAAACAATTTCACACAAGGATATATGTAAGTCTTATTAACTAAGTTTAGAGTCAATGTGCAACCAGCACCATTATTCACATATTATTAATTTAAAATTTAGTTACTTCGGAAGTACATAAAAAGAGAAAAGTTGTTCTATATAACTGCAAAGGCACAATTGTAGACTCAATGTTAAACTGTACTACAAGCTACAGAGACAGGTGAAAGAGATATCATTATGGCTCCAACTGGATTAATCTTTGATTTAAGTTATGAAATATAACTATAGATATATGGATTGAATATATAAAGTTATGAAATATAACTATACTGCAAGAGCTCTAGTGGTTTAGAGCAGTGGCGTGCACAAAGATTATGAGTAGGGCATGCATAGTGTATGACACTAATCGCAGAAACAATAAATAATTTTCATTTTTGTGAAAATTGAGTGCTGTTGATGACAGCATGCCTATGAATTCAAATCTGTAGAGGAAAATGAGCGAATAAATGGGAATCATTTAATATGATGGCGATTTTCCGAGTTATCTGGAAGCACAGGGTTATGCACTGCTTATTTTCATATATGGTGTTATTATTCGCCCGTCCTCTACAGATTTGAAACCAATGGCGATCTGCAGTCATGAACAGCACTCAATTTGACAAGAATAAAAAAATGTGTTTTTATTTATTTTGCGATTAGTATCACTGACTGCATGCCCTACTCATATGTAATCTCTGTGCACGCCCCTGGTTTAGAGAGTCTTACCCCAGGGCTCGAGTACTGCGTAGATTTGCTGACTGTCACTAAATCTATTCATCCCTATGTTTTTTTTCTATTCGACTATCTACAAATATTGACGACCCATTTGGTGTTGCGGTTGAGAGGTCGACTGCGACACCAAGGGTTCCGGGTTCAATCCCGGGCAGTACAAACATTTGTGTGCATGAACATGTCTGTTTGTTATGGTCTGGGTGTTTTCTATGTATAATCTGTATGTATTTACAATATATATTATATATATATATATATATATATATATATATATATATATATATATATATTATATATATATATATAAGTTTATCCGTTGTTTAGTACCCATAATACAGGCTTCACGCTTAACTTGGGGCTAGATGGCGATGTGTGAATGTCAGTGGATATTTATTTATTTATCAGATTCAATGTGTATGTGGCTACCTCAAGAACATTACCTTTACCGTTACCAGATTACCACCAGCATACCATATTACCACCACAATATACCATGACTCAACGAGTGAGAAGAAACAGTCATGAGAACAGTTCTTTCCAGACTATTAAATCTTACTTGTTGAGTCATGATATGTTGAGGTGGTAATCTAGTAACGGTAAAGGTAATCCCACCAAAAACATTCTGTAAAAAATCTAGCCAAGTCTCGATGGAGCTGCTTGATTATCTCTAAAAAGTAATGAAATCAAGACAAAGACGTGCCAAGTCTAAGGTTCCTTACTGCAATTAATTAATTATTATGGTTGATGTTGTGTGACTTGGCCGTAGAAGAGTGTACAAGGATACAAAACTAGGTGCTTCATGACACCATTGCACCAATCTGTCGCCAGATTCAATAGCCCATCGATTGTAGGCTTGATAAAGCCACTAACGTATAAAGAATGTTCAACGGCCAAGTCACACAACATTAACCATAATAATTAATTAATTGCAGTAAGGAACCTTAGACTTGGCACGTCTTTGTCTTGATTTCATTACTTTTTAGAGATAATCAAGCAGCTCCATCGAGACTTGGCTAGATTTTTTACAGAATGTTTTTGGTGGGATTTTACTTCTTTTTGTAGAAACTTGAAAGGAATATTAGACGACCCATTGGGTGTAATGGTTGAAACGTCGGCTACTACACCAAGGGTTCCGGGTTCGATCCCCGGGCAGTACCTACAAATATTTGTGTGCACCAACATTTCTGTTTGTATTGGTCTAGCGCGCTCGACTTGGCGGGGGCACTACCGTGCCCCCGATTTTTGACATCGGATGAACGGCCCACCATGTTAAATATATATTGTTTAAAGGCGGTATGTTATCTAAGCAGGGTCACCAGGTACTCCAGATCTTCGATTATCCAAGTTATTATAGTTTTCCCTTTATGTAACCATTAAACCCTGACTCTGTACCAAATTTCAGCTCTGTGAGTTAATGGGAAGTACTAGTTCTATTTTGATGATTTTGTTATCTAAGCAGGGTCACCAGGTACTCCAGATCTTTGATTTTCGAAGTTTTCATAGTTTTCCCTTTATGTAGCCATTAAACCCTAACTCTGTACCGAATTTCAGCTTTCTGAGTTAATGGGAAGTACTAGTTCTATTTTGATGATCATGAGTGAGTGAGTGTCTGTCGAAAATGCGAAACTTTGCTTTCGCTTAACGTCGGAACTAAATGACCTACAGACTTGAAATTTTGGATTTAAAGTAAGTTATTATATCTTACTAGATGACGAAAATTTCAGCGCTCTGGTATTATCCAAAGGTTCTCAAATCGGAGCCTGAAAATGCGGCGAAATGGATCCTGTAAAGGATGGTACGGCAGTGTTTGCTTCGCGCTCGACTTGGCGGGGGCACTACCGTGCCCCCAGATGTTCTTGTGGTAGCCACATGTATGTAGGTAGAGTAAGGAAAACAAGCATAGTTTTTGAGAACGTTTATTTACCATCAACATTTAATTTATTAATTATCAGGCATACAATGAGTACATGGAAACAACAAGTCAGTGCCGAAACACGAGTCTTTAAAAGCTAATACATGCCTATGCTAATAATACATTTTACACAGTTACCCGCAAAATAACGATATTTACAAAGAAGTTTTTTTTTTTATAACATAGGGAGGCAAACGAGCATGCGGTTAACCTGATGGAAAGTGTTACCGCCGCCAATGGATTATATAATAATATTAGTATTTATATAAATATTCGTGTAGATATATATATTATATTATAATAATTTAGTTTCAATTCAACAAACGGGCAATACATGAGGCCATTTTATTAATTAACCATTTCACTTTTAAATAGGTTATTATATGTAGGTAATTAGGTTAACAAATTTTAATGTAAATGCGATTTTTCAATATTTTTTTAAAATAACCCTTTGAAAACAATTTCTTTATTATTTTCATAGTTAAAGATTTTATTATAAAGTAAAATTAATTTATAGCCTTTTTAGAGTGAAATATCACTGAAACATCTTACAAAATATGGACGCAATAAAAGCATTTTTTTTAATATAGGTAGATATATTTTGTGAGAAGTCCCAACAGTGGATAGATATTTGTTTCGCTCTTATAAGATATGAAAAAAGTTACTCTTCTAAGTACCTACCTAGGTACTGAAAATAATTTATGTTATCGCTTTTTTAATCTACCTAACCGTTTGATAAAAGGCCATCATATTAAAAACACATAAAACTATTTTTTTTATTGTAGGTTGGAAGAGCTAGGTATTTTTATGTAGGTACCTACCTACCTATTAAATGAAAAAGAAAATTTACATTACCTACATAACTTTTCATTAAAATCAACTTTTAAATAAGAAAATTTCGTAAATGAGGCTACTAAATATACCTATAATACAAATATTGTTTAAACAGTTTGGTAAGCGATAATAATTATCATTACCAAATATTATAAGTACCTATAACATCGAAATATTGTGCGACATGCATAAGATGGTTTCCATAATTTAACATTCATGATTTTATTTATTAGTATATAATATTAATAACAGTTAATTGACACGAACACTTTTGAAGCTGAGGCAAAAATCAAAGACAAACACTGTTTAGTTTTTATATTTTTTTTAATTCATAATGGGCTTGCTCTTGAGCACAGACTATCCTAGTGAAAGAGACGTACTCGTACTATTATTAAGAGCTTCTCCACAAGTCTCACAGAGTCGTAGCATCGATTTGATACTGCGACATACAAGGACCTTATTTGTTTGAATACTTTGTAGGGTTCCGTAGCCAAATGGGAAAAAAACGGAACCCTCATAGATTCGTCATGTCTGTCCTTCCGTCGGTTTGACACACCCTTTTTCTCCAAAGCTACCAGTACACTGTTTAAACTTTGAAAGTATATGTAACCGCTAAAAGTAGACCCAGGAGGACACTTCCAAAGTGGAAAAAAGTATGTACCCCGTGTTTCTATAAGTATGGAAACACGTTTAGACAGATCCATTAAAGTAATTCAGTTGAATTTTCAGTCCATACCGTGTGTAAAAAACATATGGTGTTCATAAATCATTTTGTTATTGTCTGCTACTCAATACAAACATCAAGGTATATTATGAAAAGGACTTAGATATAAGTACATTTTACCATAAAACGCGATATGTACGTCAAATATGTTTTAAAGATATGTCCTAATGTAACAATCATAAGTATATAGGTATTGTCGTGATATTTTTTATAATTAGAAATAAAAAAAAACTACTTTTAAACTTAAGTTATTTCTATTACTAAGACCTAATATAACAAGTAGATAATATTCAAGCTATAAAAACCACGATCAAGTTACACATACATAGATATAGTAATGTATATGTGTAGGATTGCCTATTCTAGCAATATTATTCAAAAAGATAACAATCCATAATTATCACATCGAATTTTACATTTATTCGTTACATGAATCCAGTGATTATTAATGATTTCATATGTTTCTAACAATTGGACATTTGAAATTTCTTTTATTGTCAAAATAACATACATTTTATAATTTACGTAACATTAAAATAAGTAAATAGGTTGTATATTTGTTAACAATCTAAGCTAATTTTAGGCTAATTATATATTGTCATATTTGGCTAGCATACCTACTCAAAATATATAAAAAAAACTTATATGCATTTATTTATTTAATCTACACAATTATAACTGAACCTTAAATTACTTGTAAAAATGTTCAAATAAAAACTAAAGATAAAAATCTATTAAAAAAAAATTAAGTTAAAAATCTTAAAAAATACGATATTCACGTTTAATTATTCACCGAAATATCTGTAATATAAACATAATAACTTATATTGTAGTGTTGTATTGTCAATTTTATTACTAAACAATAATTTTAAAAAAATCAGTCTTAAAAGAAAATTTCAATACTAAAACAGTTTTAAAAAGAGTATTGTCTGAATCTTATTTAGAGTGTGTAAACACCTACCAAAATTCTTTGTTCGTATCTTATTACGTAATTATTTTTTTCGATATTCCCGAATATTCCTACATAATGTCAAATGACGCCATATCTAAAGTAAACTACTTGTTTAACAATATGTTATATAAATATGTTTCTGTCCCAATATTCTAAAACTATATATATTTTTAAAACAAATACAGACAGAACTTGATCTCGGGATGCATACTAACACGTAAAAGATTTTCTAAAATAATTTTGCCTAAACGCAGGCATGATTCGTAATATTTTTTATTGTCGTACATTTATATTTATATATGGTTATAACACAACACCAGATGGTGTTGTATTATTTATTTAGAAATTCAGGTTGTGATTCAATGTTTACAAATAAAAACATCAATAAATATAAAAAGAACATGTGAATTTTTTTTTATTATTCTACACAACTAATATGTAACTCTTAATTTAAAGTGTAAATTATATAATGTTGGATGTTGATACATATATGTATATATCAACAGAATTCTTTTTTCTATAAAATTGATCTTATGAAATCATTGTTGAAACAGATCTCGCTTTTGACTTTTGACTTTGACTTTGACTTTCTCTTAGGATTATCATCACAATTTTATGAACGTAGTGAATATGCTTCTATGTTTATTGCAATCATTTCGCATGTGGTTCGAAAATGATTTCATTGTTTGTTTGTCAAAATTACAAAAGCCAAAATCATTATCATTTTAGGATTGTGTTCAAAAATTTAAATGTGATATTAATATTTTTATTTAAAAAAAGAAATATAGTATCGTCTATTTAAGTCCGTATTAGGCTTAGAGTATTTATATACTATTATTAATACTCTATGGTATTAGATATATTGTAAATCCCTAATGAGCTATAAACAGTCCACATCCTATGATTATTATCTTGAAATTGTATCATGTCAAATTCTTATAGGCATTGAGTTAAATATCATTGCTTCCAGGCATCAAAGACAACTTTTCAAAATTGCTAAGCAACTCACAAATTGGGCCTCAATCCCACTTATTGACTTGGCATTACGACACTTAACAATCCAACTGTAAATTTGGTATTCCGGTACAACTCAAACGTTAATGGTTTAACATGGTAATTATACGGGGTGAAATCGATAACATTGGCATTTTTCTTAAATAAGAACCTACTCGCGATTTAAAGTACTCCCCAAATATCATGCAAATATATTGATACAAATCAATTATTTTTAAAGTCTGAAAATCATGTAAAAACTTTGCGATTGATCAATAATGTATACTACAATAAAAAAATTGCAATAAAATAAGGAAATAAGGGCACTACACCGTGATCCACGGGCGCGCGGTGTGGCGTAGGTGCGGTAGGACGGGTGTTGCGGGCGCGCTGAATAAAGTAACATGAACTATATATTATAATAAGTAATTTATTTACTTATCATTTATTTTGTAAGACTCTCATTATGATTTATCATGAGAGTTTTTTGGATTAAGATTTCCATAAAAACATTCCATAATATGAGTACCATAATAGGTGGAATTGGCATCCAGCTAATGATTCAAGGATGTATTATCTGAGCACTATGAATCTGTGACAGATCGTGTACATGCACCACTCATGCGTGGGGTTGTTTCTCTTCCTCTCTTCAACTTATTGCAGATCACTGCAGAACATAATTATCCCCCATTCTGCGCTAGATATATCGGCTTCCCTTTTCTCACGAGTCGTCGGCGAACCTTCCAAGCCGTCAGCCTTCAGGCCGGAGGTCCGCTTTACGC